>JAPEBW010001401.1:0-24851 GCA_027405785.1 Ophiocordyceps robertsii | reverse complement strand
AGCGCAGCATAGTAGTATAGTTAGCGTAGCTTTTATAGAGGGTCGGCTTAAGTATAAAGGTATAATAAACCTTACCCAATTAAGTATATTACCTTAATTAACTAAGTGCATTACCTTAATTAACTAAGTGCATTACCTTAACTAAGTATATTACCTTTACTAACTAAATGCAATACCTTAACTAATAATATAATAATTTAGATATAGATTTAACTTTAATTCGATTTGAGAATATTTAATTTAGTATAATATTTATACTTTAATATAAGTCTTATACTTATAAGGCCGCGGACCGGGTAGCTCTTTATAATGGCTAATAGCCCTTTATAATAGCTAATAGCTTTAAGCTACTTTATATAGTATAAGGAGCGGAGGTATTATATTAAAGTCTTTAACTAATAGGGTTATAAGGACTTAAGCTATAAGTTAAGCCTTATTATATAAAGAGGGCCGGGTTTATATATATAGGCACGGACCCGCTATATTTAAGCAGGCTCTTTATAGCTTATTGTTATAATACTACGGATAGCACCTATATACTAGCCTCTACTTACTTTATAACAACAACTACTACTACTACTACTCTTAAAAAATGGATATAATATTTTCCTTTTAAATACTTACTTTTCTTTTTTAATAAAATAAATACTTAATTTTAAGTTTCTTTTACTAGTAAAATTTTTAATTTTCTTAAAAAAAGCTTATAAATAGTTTTTAGTACTAAGAAGTGGTATTTATAAAGCCGGCATATTAACTTTATAATTACTTTAGTCTATATAAGATATAGCAGGCTGTATTCTTATTTAAAACCTTTTATTTATTACTTAAGCGTACACCTTGCTACCTTAACGATCCCTACTCTTAAGATAGTGGTTTGTTCTCTTTAGCCTCGACTTTCGTCGCCGGGCACATGTCTTGGCCAACGGCCAAAGAACGCTCAGCCTGCTTAGCGGCTACATTAAAGGGCCTTGAGGGGCTGGGCCCCCCTAGCCTATTGACCGGACGTTCGTCAAGGCCGGCGGTGCTTATAGGCGGCCTCGGAGCGGTAGGATAGGGGCTCTGGGATTTCGGTAGGTCTGGTGGTATAGCGGGCTCCTTTTGCTTCTAAGAGGAGGGGTCCGCACCCACCGGGACGTCCATCACCCAGGCGTCGACATCCACGGGCTCGGCAGGGGCTTGGCCGTCATCGTCGTCATCGTCGTCATCGTCGTCGTCGTCACGGGCCTCGGCGAAGGCGCACATGGCGCTAAGCTGGATCAAGGCCCACTGGACGTTGATGACGGCCACAAACTTGGTCACATCTTGCTCTGGGATGCGGACAGTGAAGACGTGCCCAGAGCGCACAAGATTCCCGGACTCATTGAAACGGGCGACGATGGACAAGTCTTGGCTATAGTCGTGGAGGCCAGAGACAAAGCAGTTATTGTAGTCGTCCTGGTCGTCGAGGTTGATGGCGGCCGTGGGCTGGACATGGGCCGCCCTCTGTGGCTGCCAGCGAAATTGAAGCTGGATGGGGACCACAGCATCGGCCTTGTCCGGATGCTCCGTTGGCAGTTGTCCGATATACTTAAGGCCAAAGTAAGCGCGCCCCCACCATGCATGTAGCAAGGGACTCATCGACAACATGTTCCAACTTTTGTCCGCGGAGCCTGGGGTTCCCCAGAGGTGGTTGTTAGACAATTCCAGTGGCAGTGTCTCGTTGCTCCAGAGGAAACCCCTCAGGAAGGCAAAGCAGCGCTGTACAATACCACAGTTTTTTTCCGACTCGGTCCAGGAAAACGGGATGATGTGGCAAACGTGTGGACAGGCCGCCCCGGTCACGATGCACCGGTTACCGTCGCGGCGCAGTGCCTTTTGGCGCTCCACTGAGCTACGTGCACTGCCCGGGGATCTTGTCGACGAGGCCCTCGACGGTATGCCACTGCTGCGTTGATGGGCCCTTCTCCTCAACGCCAGGCCCTCGGAGCCTGAGCGAGGCTCAGATTGGGTGTCAGTGGTGCCCGGGCCACGGAAGACTACATGGTGGTTAGTCTGGCCACCATGACGGGCAAGGAACATTGGGCATGCTAGGCATTGACTTACATGCACGCAAGATGGGCTCGATGGTGTCCATGGTCGCCAAGAGGCCTGGAGGGTGGTTGAGCACGGCGTGCAAACAATGCACAGGTGCCAGCATGATTGCCGAAAACATGGCCATAGTGAGCTCGAATTGATAGAGAACGCTTCTAACGACGGTCCGGATACGGCGCGCAAGGTCAAGCCGCTCGGCGTACTCTTCGACGGGCATTCGGTCCACGGGCGCTGTGTACTCATGGGTGCTGCACAGGAAGCGCTGGAGGTCGCGGCGGGCGGCGCCGTTGTCGCGATTGCGGGCCAGGAAGTCGGCCAGACACTGCTCGAGGTCCATGCTGGTGGTCGACGCATGCGACATGGTGGCTGCTTGTCTAAGACGGGCGGCGGGAAAAGGCGACGGCGGGAAAGGAGACAGTGGGCAGAGGCGGGCAAGACGCAAGACAAGCGGCGACAAGGCAAGATGGCGAGCAACTGGGGCTTGGAGACGGTGGACAGAGGCGGGCAAGACGTAAGACAAGCGGCGACAAGACAAGAGAGGCAAGATGGCGAGCAATAGGGGCTTTATAGAGGTAGTCACGCCTTGCAATGTGCGTGGCTAAGGAAGATACCTCCCGCCTTATAACCTTATAATGTGCGTGGCTAAGGAAGGTAGCTCCCGCCAGAAAGGATGGTCCATTGACCCAAGGTGGATAAAATAGTCGCCCTAAAAGATGGGCTTTTATGCCCCTCTTGTCCCCCAATGGCCCCTTCCCCCTATGGTCCCCCTATTGCCTTCCTCACAAGTTCCCCCTTGCAAAAAGCGCACCGCGCGACAGTCTATCAATCCTCAAAAAAGGCCAATCTGGCCATCAAGCAAAGAGCCTCGCAGGGCATCCATCAAAGACCTCGCAAGGCCGTCACACACATAAAAGAGCCCCACGGGGCATAGACCAACCCTTGGTGTTTTATTTCCTGCTCCATAGCGACTTTCCTTTTTCCACCGCCTTGTCCACCACTGCCTTATCCAACCCCGTCTTTTCTAGTGTCCTATCCACCATTTCATTCAGTGCCGGAAGGTTGAAAGTGATCAAGGGCTGCCGCTTCTGCTTAGAGTCCGACTCTTGAGGCCGGCCCGAACTGCCGACGCCCGCACCTCCATCGGGCGTCGCAATTATCGGCGCAAGTCCGTACTGTCCTTGACCCGGCCGTCCCTGCGGGCTCGAAAGTACCGAGTCGTTGCTAGGCGCACGCCACTGGTGCGCTGCAGGCTCTTGCTGCGACAGATCGGGGGTAGAGTGACTTATAGGCTGGGACTGGCCAGGGAGAAGTGCTGACTCTTGAGTCGGCAAAGGCCTTTGTGGTAATTGAGGTGGCGTGCTGGCTTCGTTTGAAGGCCTGGGCGTGGACTGAGAGGGGGCTTGACAGGTGTATTCGGTCTGCTTCGCTTGCCGGGATGCATCAAATTCAGGAGCAGCTGAGCTCCTTTCCTGTTGCTCCTTCGGGTACAATGCATCGACCGTAGGCGAAGGAGGTTGGTCCAGACAGGTTTGGTAAAAGTTGGGCATCACTACGGGCCGCGCCCTGTCCTCGAGCTCCCTCTCACGCATCGAACAATTGATGCAACGATGCTGACCATTTCCGGGAGGGGTTTCGCTCACGCTGGCGCGTTCTTGTTGCCCTAAGAACTCTTCATGGTCATCCTTGGATGGTCCAAAGGCTTTGCGCACCAGCTGTGCGACCTCGGTGCTGCCTGTGTCCCGTCTGCTCCTCAGCGTTGCCAAGACACTTGACACACGGTCGACCAGTATCTTGAGCGAGTTCTCGCTCCCCTCCTCAAGGGCCTTTTGCATCGCATTCATACCCTCATTGTTGACGTGCAAAATGTCGGCTCTATATTCGAGGAAGAGTTCGGCTGCCTCTTCTTCGTCCATCCAAGCAGCAACCATCAGTGGCGTATTGCCATTCTTGTCGGCCAAGTTGACGTTTGCTCCGGCGTCGAGAAGCAGCCGAAGCGATTCCACCGACAAGATAGACGTGGCCTTGTTGAGCAGCGTCGTCACTTTGCCGCCGTCGAAGACGTTGACTTGGGCCTTGGCGTCGACGAGCTTTTCAAGGATGCCTTCGGCTCCCCGCGAAGCCGCGGCTACCACGGGAGGGGAATCGGGGCCGCAGCCGAGATTTGGGTCGGCGTTCCGATCGAGCAACAGGCTCACGATGTCCGGGTTGGCTGCTTCGCAGGCCCCCTGAAGCGCCGTTCCTTCCGGAAATTTGTCGTCGTCGATGAAGGCATTGACCTCGGCCCCTCTGTCCAGGAGTATCTTGACGACGTTCAAGTTGCCCTCTGCTGCGGCTTCCTGGAGAGCCCAGCCGTCAGGCGAATTGACGTTGGCGCCGGCTTTGAGCAGCATCAGGACAATATTTTCGGCGCCGTGAAAAGCAGCAGCTGTCAGGGCGGTTCCAAACCTGTTGCCGTACATCAGCTTTCATGTTCTGTGTAAACATCAAACTCTCGTCCACCTACTCTTCTCCTGTGGCATTGGGGTTCGCGTGGCACGTTTCTAGCAGGAACTGCATCGTGTCTTCCTTTTCCATGTCGATGGCATCGTAGAGCGAATCAGCCAATGTCTGGCAAGAGATGGCACGGCCGGTGTAGTTCCAGGCCGCCTCGAGGACCGGCACCTGCGACTCGGTGCACCTGGCTGCTTGATGGAAGAGTTCTTCACAGTCTAGTCCTCGGAAGTTCTCTAGAATCATGTTGCAAATCTCCCAGTGCTCCTCCTCGACTGCCGCCTCGAGTGCGCACTGGCAGGCTTCCTGGGGGGGTTGGAATTTAAGTAGCCTGTTAAAGACGTCGTTTCTGCCGCCGTGCGCCGCCTGGATCAGAGCCATGCTATACTGGTCGGGGTGGATCTTTCCCGCGCTCTTCTTTATCAGAGATTCGAACATGGGTAGGTTCCAGTGCAACGCAGCAAGCTCCACGGGGCTGCACCACTCGTCCCCATCGTCTGGAATCATATCGAGCTTCGCGCCACACTTGACGAGCCGGTCGACGGCTTCCTCAACGCCTGAACAAATGGCAGCGTTGATAACCGGGCCCGTTCCAGCTGCTGTGGCATTAGGGTCGGCTTGTTCGCGTGTCAGCTTGCTGATGATATCGAGACGGCCTTGGTGGGCGGCCATGTGCAACGGGGTTTCCTCGCTGCCGCTGCTGCCCTGGTCGTTGACATTGGCGCCGTTGCGCAGAAGTGTATCGATGATTTTGCCCTGATCAAAGTAGGCCGCCAAGTGCAACTGACAACCGTGGTCAGTTCCAGTCTTGCATGAAGGCCGTCGCGTGGAACTCTCATTGAACTTACCGGTGTGTTTTGAAGACTGTCGTGGACATTGACTTGGTCTTGGTAGCCCTCTCGGATCAGCGCATCGACTAGTTCCTGATAGCCAATCGAACACGCGATGTGAAGGCTCGTCATCGTCTCGAGTTCCATGCCCTTGAAAGTGCTCTCGGTATTGGAGTACTCGTCCAGCCATCGGCGGCGGACAGGCGAGTCGTGTTTCCAAAAGTATTTCTCCTGGCTGAGCTGCTGCGCAACCTCGAGGGTCGCCTCGCTGGCGTGTTTCAGCCAGTACTTGACTGAATAGCTCGTCTTGTCATCCTCTTCCGCCCACGAGTCGTCTGAATCCATGTCGTCGGCGTCTTCGCCCTGCTCGCCCTCGACTGCTGCACCCGCCTCGGGAGCATGGCTGCCGGCCGCCCCTTGGTCTCCGCTAGGCGTCTCCTCAAGGTCCCAGTCGAAGCGGACGTACAGGTCGTCGAAGCAGCGATGGGTTATAACGCCGTGCTGGAACTTCTTCTTCTCGTCGTCCAAGCCCAGAAGCTCCTTGGAGTGCTCCAGCAGGTGCTCCTTGACAACGGCACTCACAAACCCCACAACCTTGTACTGGGACGCCTTGAAGCGCACCAAGCGCGTGCACAGAAGCGGCTTGCACTTGTCGACCAAGGCCCGGAGCTCCCTCAACCGCGCCGGGCTTGACGCGAAGCCGGCGAGCACGGCGAGCTCCGACTCAGTGGGATCGTCATATGTCAGGACCAAGGTGCGGAGCATCTCCTTCATGTTGTTCACGGCGGCCGCGTTGGACCTGAAGAAGCCCAGCCACGAATGTGTGAGAAGCGACTGTAGCTCTTGCGGCATCGCCTCGAGCTCCAAGCGGACGTGGGTGTCGTCCTCGTCCTGCGGAAGCTCCTCCAGCAACATGTACACGACATCGATCCACTGGGTGCTGCTCGCGCGCCCGCCAATCTGGCCGCCAGCCAGGTAGCGCAGCGCTCTGCTGTACTTCTTCCTCTTTGCGAGAGACTCGAGCCCAGTCTGGGCGTACATGCGCAGCTCGCGCTGCACCTGATCTTCGTACTTTGGGTCCATGAGGTTGATGAGCCGCTTGCCCCTGACGTCCAATGCGTTCTCGGCCCACCCGACGCCGTCTCTGCTGGTTACGAACCAGCGTGCAGAGCGAGGCCACTGGTTGTCGTCCTTGACATCCGGGTCGAGTGCCTTGTTGATGTAGCTCAGTAGCCTGTCGGTGGATTCGGAAGGCCGCGGCAGGGCATGCAGGTTGTGTAGTAGAAAGTAGACGCGTGTCCTGGGCCCGGACAGTTCGTCCCAGAGCATGTCGTGCAAGGCCCGCCATAGATTCTCGACAGTCGCCTGTGCAGGGGGCTTGGGGTGGTGGTCCTTGTCCTTGTCCTGGTCCTGGCCCCTGTCCTTGTCCTTGTCCTGGTCCTGGCCCCTGTCCTTGTCCTTGATAAACTGCTTGGCGTAGACGGCCAGCGACCTCTCCTGCTCAATGAGCTGCACCATGATGGACTTGAGAAGGTCCTCTGCCGTGGAATACCCATCCTTTTCGGTGCAGAAGAAGTAGGCTTTGAGCACCTGGTCGCCGGGGTTATCGAGTTGTCCTTTTAGCATCATCTTCTCGACCTCGGCGATGGCGGCGAGCGTGGCGCCCGTCTTCCCACGACCTCGGGGTCCGCGAATCCAGATATAGCTGCCGGTGTCGACGGGGTCCTGGCCCTCGTCCCCGGGGCCTGGCTGGCGGACCCAAGCCCGGTCGAGCCACTCGACAAACTCTTGCTCGACGGGAATCCACGAGGACGGCTTGAAGGTTTTCGAGAGGGCGTTTCGCTTCTGATCAACCGGGGCAGTCTCGAGGGCTTTCGTAATTTGGCCAATCAAATGATGGTCGATGTCGCGAATGGCCATGAGACGCTTTCGGACATCCATGGGACCATCGCTAATTATCTTCTTTAGAGGAGCGCGCACCCTTTGGTTCCAGCTCATGTCCTTGGGTCCGCTGAACTTGACCAGCCCGCGATGATCGCACGCGAGACCGATTGACGTGGCCCCATCAAGAGTCGCCGAATGTTCGCTGACAATCTCGATTCTGGCGCACCGAGGCACGAGGCTCGTGATGACGCCGAAGGGATCGGTCGAGCCTGTAAAGTGGGCGGGGTCGGTCGGTTCCTGTTCCCAAAAGCAGCAGAGCTTGATTGGGGGCTGCAAAGTAGTGGCGATCAGGTTGAAGTCGTTTCTCAGCTCGTGGATTTCCCCTGACTGAGGGTTCATGAGGCCGAGCAGCTGGTACTTTAGGTCCTGGCCTACGCTGTTGCCAAGCTTGGCGAAGATGCCGGCCCAAGCAGCCGAGTCGGCGCCCCGGAAGGGCGTGCCGAAGAAGACGGCGCCGGCCACGGCCTCGAGCATGTTGGGCCACCGATCCGAATGCTTCTTCATCAGCGTCACGGCCTTTGCAACGACGAGGCCTCCCATGCTGTGTCCGACGAAGACGATTGGTCGCCTCGACTTGCCGCTGGGGGGCGAGCAGGAATCTAGGCCCTGGAGGAGCGAGTTGGCGGCGTTGTGGATGCTCTGGTTGACCTTGCGCTGGCCCATCCAGGCAGACTCGTATATGTGCAGCAGGATGCGTGCCTCGGGGTTGTCACCAACGAGGCCTTTGGAATCGATGGGCCAGTTGAAGTCTCCCTTGGCCGACGTCCAGCTTTTCTCTGGATTGGCCCCTAGACCAGGAACCAAGACGACGCTGAGGGTTCGTCAGCTTGGGGCCTGACGGGCGACAGTAGCTATTTTGCCTACTCAATCTTGGTCTTTTGGCTCGCCTCCTCATCGCGGGGATGTAGCACCGTGACGCCCTGGTCCATCTTGTCGTAAGGGCTGGCTGACTCCATGGTTGCCCTGCGAGTTGGCTTGGAAAATTGCGACATTGCGAAGTTGCTGGCTGCATCTTTGGCACACAATCCGGGGCGTCGGGAGTCTACTTAGTTTATAGCCAACAGCCATGGTCTTTGGCCCCCGAAAGGCCCCCACGCTGAGCCGCGCTTACGTGCCACGGCAAGCCGTCACAAGACGCATACCCCCAAGCAGGGGGCGAGTGCGCCTTCAGTAGCGTTATCAGTTGTGCGGGTTACCCTGACTTGCTACTCGTCAAAGATGGACACCCTGTCCGTTAAAATACCACGTCACACGTGGCACTTTAGAGCAGTGGCGCAAGGCGTACAATCAGCCCAAGGCTGCAAGTCTGCGTGCGGTCAATGGCAAGGCAGTCACCAAACAATAAGCGTCTACAATGATATATTCATTGCGTCATCTACGCCTTGGTAGCATCAAGTCGAGTTTCGTCGCCCCGTGGCCTTTTCTTTACGGATTCTGAGTGAGAACCTGCCAACTCCTAATCCTTCAAGTCCCTCATCTTCATCTTCATACCCTCTGGGGGGGATGTACATACTCTGTAAGGGGGTTGCCTTGCCTGTATGACCACACGTGATCCCTTGACCTTTCACCTCCCGGCACCTGGTCTGACATAAACCGGAGCGACGGCAGCCGACCGACGAATTAGAGGGCGGCATTGGCGAGGGGGGGAAATTAACGTTGGCGTTTTTTCCCAAGGGAGGAACCAGAAGAAACCCTTTGTCACGACATTCCTCAAGGCACTATGAAAACTTAGCGTCGACAGCTGCTAATAGCTCGCTAGATACCAGTGTGCATATATCATCGTCGGACATTCTCAAGTGGCAATACCATCGTGGCCATCATGGTCCTCACCTCCTCTCTCATCGCTATATGGCTGTGTGCCGCCGGCTGCGCGGCTGCAGGAGCGTCGGTTGTCGATGCTCAGACGGAAGTCACATATCTCGGACTGCAGCGCAATGGCATTGAGGTGTTCCTTAACCTGCCGTATGGCGAGAACACAGGCGGGCGAAATCGATTCAAGCCACCTAGGCCTCGCGTCATCTCTCCTAGAACCATTATCGACGCAACCAAGTATGGCCCGGCTTGTCCGCAGCAGCTGGGTGGTTGGGCTATCCCTCTTTCACTCACAAATGTCACCGACATCTCAGAGGACTGCCTTAACCTTAATGTCGCGAGACCAAAGAACACATGCAAGACGGATCGACTTCCCGTCATGGTCTTTCTCCACGGTGGCAGCTTCTGGACCGGACAGAATCAAGAGATCACCATCTCGCCCGATGGAATGATCTTGGAGTCTGTCGAGAATGGCCTCCCTGTCATTCATGTGGCTATGAACTACCGGCTTGGATGTAAGTGGCAAGGTGTCCTTGATGCCTCGCCTGGATGATTTTAGTGTTGACAATGTGCTGCAGTCTTCGGATTTGCACAGTCTGATGCCCTCAAGTCAGAGGCTTCAGAGAATGCCGGCTTGAGAGATCAACGCCTTGCAATCGAGTGGGTTCGCGACAACATTCAACATTTCGGTGGTGATCCAGAACGCATCACCATCTTTGGCCAGTCCTCGGGAGGTGAGCTTCGGCTTAGCACGTTTCTGGGACTCCCAAGTTGCTAACGCATATACCAGGACTAGCTGTTGGTTTACAAATCATGGCCCATGGCGCGTCGAAGCCCGTCCCATTTCAACAGGCAATATGTCAGAGTCAGGCTCTCGAACCCGGCATCACAGGCAACTTTACTATTGACGCAATGAAGGCCGTTGTCGATTACGTTGCATGTAACAGCAGTGGCTTACATTCCGTCGAGACAATCAAGTGTCTTCGGGACCTAGACATGCAGACTCTACTCAACGCCTCTCTCGCTACGTACAAGAACGACATTTCCCACAATATTGGCGACATCTGGCTTCCCGTGGTTGATGGTGACTTTCTCCCAGATGCTCCGTCACGGCTCATCGGGGAGGGCCGATTGGCCAACGTCACCGCTATGATGGGGTGGTGCGAGGACGATGTGACCCTCTTTACCGACAATAAGATCAAAACCGCCCATGATTCCTTCAACTTCATATCGGCGTATGCGCCAGGCCTAACGAAGGAGGATGTGGATCGACTCTTTTTGCTCTACCCCACGTCCGACTTTCAGGCTTACCCAGCAGCCGGACTGTCCACGGAGTTCTTTCGATCAGCAAGGGTTTTCAGAGACCTCCTCATGACCTGCCCGCCGGTGTGGTACGCTGAGCGCCTCAACGTGGCGGGCAATGACGTTTACCTGTACGACTGGAACCAGACGATTCTCGACCCCATACTGGTTTATGTCAACAACCAGAGTGGACTCGGGCCCATTCATACCTCCGAGTTTGCATACATTTTCGGCAACCTCTCACACTACAATGTCAACGGCTACCCGTTTCATCCGACAGTGTCCGACGTTCATTTAAAGGTCAGGGGCTCGAGGTCGTGGTCAACATTTGCAGCCACAGGCAGACCGTCGCTTGAGATGCGCGACACCTTTCACGGGTTCGAGCCGGCTTTTTCTTTTGCCAACGAAACCTCGCTGTACGTGGCAGGGGGTCCTTTCGAGGGGCTTTCAGCTCTTGAGGGGCCCCGTTCTCATCCTGCCGTCAGCAGGCAGGGACTGAGAGAGAGATGCGCCTTTATCAACTCTCCCGGCATGATTGAGCGACTGGGGTTCTAGGTTTTCAAGGGAGGTGGAAAAGCAAGACTCCGAATTCGTACAGTGGTGCACATGCACTGCACGCCTTATTGCCTTTTGCTCGGAGGATGCAGTGCGGGGTGGCTTGTACCGAGGGTAACCGGACTTGATATATAGACCAGTCCAGTTCCCCGCGTGTCAAAGTCGGTTAGCCTCCTTACAGCTTCAGACACTCGTGCCATTTGCATCACCCTCCCTCTGTGGACTGTCCTGACTTTCCAACAGCCTGAATTGGCCGTATTTCACATATCATGGCTGCTCGAAGTTCCTTTTATCTCGCCCCTGGGCTTGTGCTGCTACTAGCCGCAGTCATATCCTTTGTCTATGGCCCTAGCCTGCGACGGGCGAATCTTGTTCTAGGTGTGTTCCGAACGCCCGCGAGTCAGGACTTAGTATCGCTTGAAGATTTCTCTACCGTCGAAAACACCATGCACTGCGAAGACCTCCATTACCATGAATTAAGCAACATGCTATTTACCGCTTGTGAGGATAAAGAAAGCACTCGATACTCGTGGTTTCCACCTCTTGCCAACTTTGACAATCCAACGGCCGCTTCCAAGGCTTAGGGGAGCGTAAAAGTCATTGACCCAAAAGTACGCCCGAGGTTACCTCATATGCCATCGATTGAGACGTTTGCTTACCCTCGCTTTAGACTTTAAAAGCCACGACTTTGCGGTTTGATAACTTTAGACCGCCATTCGTTACGCACGGCATCGATGTTATGGATGATCCTACTAGACAGGCGGGCGAGGCCGTCTACATCTTTGCCGTCAACCACAAGCCAAGCAGCCAACATTATGAGAAAGCCAATGTCAGTGCGCCTAAGAGTCACTCAGTGGTTGAAGTCTTCCACCACGTCATTGGATCCGAGTCGGCCAGGCACGTTCGCTCAGTCTAGGACCCGCTCATCACAACACCAAACGACATCCTGGCCCTATCACCGACGTCCTTTTTCGTGACAAACGATCACCACTACAGGGAAGGATGGTTAAGGGTGCTCGAGGATGTTTACTATAACGCAAAGTGGTCCAATACAATCTACGTCGAATTTCCAGCCGGCACCGAGAGACCCGTCGACCAAGACTACAATGTCAAGGCTACCGTCGCCCTTGCCGGATTGCACAACAACAACGGCCTTGGCCACGGAGAAACAGCGCGTGATGTGCTGTTGGGAAGCGCGGCGAGCGGGACACTGCATCTGGGCAGAGTCGAAGGCGTCAACGCGGCCCGCAGCATCACGGTGCTTGAGTCGATAGAATTGGACTCGAGTATAGATAACCCGAGCTACTTTTCAGATCCCTTCGCCAATAGCACATTTGATGCAAGTGGCTTCATCGTCTGCGGCCTGACAAGGGCCATTGACCTTAGGAAAAGCAGTCGCGATCCGAAGGCCAAAGACGGCGTCATGGTGTGGAAGGTGACTCACCAAGGGGGCCGAGGACAAAAGAGCAAGGACGAGAGCCGTGCTGGCTTGGGAAGATGGAGCAAGCGCCTGCTGTTCCAAGACGATGGCAAGCGAATTCGCAGCTCGAGCAGCGCAGTCTTGGTTGCCACGGATCCCTCTATCAACGTGGGCCGCCGCCGGGCACAGCTCTTTGTGACGGGGTTCTTGTCTAAGAATATTGTGTCTGTCGGGGTCGATTTGTGAGCTTGACTGCTCGGAAGCGGTACGTAAGTAGGTGGTTTATCAAGTTTCTTTGAGTGCCCGAGCCTTTGACCGAACAATCCAATATGGTGGACAGGTCCTCGTGGGCTTGCCAATGCCTTCAACATCCCAGGCACCCAACCAGGGTTGAAAAGAATGTCCTGTCTTTCATCTCCACCAATCTCCTCGTACTCTTCTGTGCTAGCGGGCAGACATGCACATGAAAGCGCCTTTTACCTGCGAGACTGATTCCCAGCAACACGTACACTTCACCCAAGTCGCATTTGGCCATGCGGCCCAGCTGCTGTAGAAAACGAAGGTCCCTCATGCCCGCTCAGGCACTGAACGGACTTGAGCTATTCCGTAAAAGGTACTCGGGTTGAGTTTAGACTTTGAGGAGCAAGTCGCTGCACGGAAAGATGGCGGGGAGCGTCGATCTCGTTGAGTGGGACGGATGCTCCAAGGACGGTCCGGTTCAATGTTTGAGTCCATAACCTTTCGCCAGCATTCCGGTCCCGGAAAGTGCGGTGAGCATCTGCGTCAAAGGCCAGAAGCCACGCACTAGACAGAAACCTAGACGACGTGTTTGGTTGAAGGGCATCGGGTAGTGAGACAGGTCTCGGCGAAACTCAGGGCCCCGTGGGTCGTGGCTCGGGGATCAGCCGTAACGCTCAGGCGCACTCTGCCTGGTCGTCACAAATGGTTCTCGGAGCAGTCAAGTTGCAGTGGTGGAAGACTTGGACTCATGATCAGGTTCACCGTGGGAGCCGGGGGGTCAAAGTACAGCGGCGCAGTCTCACTAAGCTGCTTCAATGACGAGGCGATGCCTACTGCCAGGATCATGTACCTATCGTTGCCGAGTAAAAGATGGCATTGTCTTGCCCCATGCCTAGGCGAGAAGCCTGGGCAAAGACAAAAAAGGTCCCGAAGCCACAGCCCCCGAGGGTCCGAAAGCATCGACGACACAGCGCGCCACATTGCTACGGTACGCTTGCTTTAACCTTGTTTGTCGCCAATGACTGTCTTGCCAAGGTTCCTACATATGGAACAGGGCGCCTGCTTGCTTCTCCAACTGCCTTGTCGGGATGCACTCGAGGCTCTTGTCTTGCTTGCTGCCCGGAACCCCGACTTGTCGACAAACGCCATCCATCCAACGGCTGTGTGCCTGACACGGTCGACCATGATATCGTCAGGACGGCCTCCCGACGACTTCCAGCACGGCGTAAGCGTATGCCATGAAGCCAAGTGACGATGCCCCCGTGGCCACAGGCCCCGAGGTCCACGACCAAGGGTTCTGGGTCGTCATCATCGTTTTCATCAGCATTGCGCTCTACAACGTGGTCGAGCTCAACTTCCTCATCGCAACCACCTTTAAGCAGTTCCGCGGCCTCTACTTCTGGAGCCTCGTCGTGGCAACCTGGGGCATCGCCTTCAATGCCGTGGGCTATCTGCTCCGGCTGCTGCAGGTCGACCCGTCGGGCTTCGTACACTCCACCATCCTCCTCATCGGCTGGTGCACCATGATCACGGGCCAGTCGCTCGTCCTGTACTCGCGGTTGCACTTCGTCCTGCATCACCCGAAGCTCCTGCGCTACGTCCTCATCATGATCATCGCCAACGCAATATGGCTGGGCATTCCCGTCATTGTGCTGGTGTACGGCTCCAACTCGACCAAGCCCGGCGCGTTCGAGCCGCCCTACTCCATCTTTGAAAAGGTGCAGCTGTCCGTGTTCACGGTGCAGGAGCTCATCATATCGGGACTCTACATCGTCGAAACGACGCGGATTCTCAAGATGCAAAAGGGTCTTGCGCCTGCTGGACCGCGACGAGTCATGGGCTACTTGATCCTCGTCAACGTCTTGGTGGTGCTTCTCGACGTCAGTGTGCTGGCCCTGGAGTTCACCGAGCAGTACAATGTCCAAACCGCTTGGAAGCCAGTTGTCTACAGCGTCAAGCTCAAGGTCGAGTTTAGCGTTCTGAACCGGCTGGTTGAGCTTTCGCAGCACTTGCGGACCGGCAGCTCGTTGCAGCCCATGACGTCCAACACCGGCACCGACCTCGCGTTGGAAAGCTGCACCATCAGCGCGCCCGTGACGCCGACAGCTGCCGGCTATGCGGGCGCATCGCGACGCGACGAATCAGCGGGCCAAGACTCAGATGGCGTCAAGACGACCGTCTCCGAGCCAAAGTCTGGCAATCCGAACAGCAGCCGGGGCGCGTGGACCGACATTTACACCAGCGACACTGCATCTTCTCATGCCCGGTCCTCGAAAAGCTCCGAGGGATGCGGCTTCGCTCTGCCTCTGCCGGTGTGACGAGCACTAGCTTTAACCCGCGGACGATACATCAAGCGGGACATATTGCCCTGGACGCCTCGAGAGTGAGCTTGGAGAGGCACTCGAGAGAGGTTGATGAAACAGCCCCCAGGCAAGGAAGGGCTTGCCGCCCTGCAGCTCAACTCCCTCCCTAAAGGGCCAACGAATGTCTCTCCGCGAAATGACGGCCCATCATTACAAGGTTTGCCAAACAGCCCACGCGGCCCTACCTGCGTCGATGGGAGAAGCAGATTCGTTAGTCTTGAGTCCCGTCTTGAAAACACTCCCTGTAGGGATCATGTGAGGGCGGCAGACTCCGCGGATCTATCATGCAGGCCGTGCGGGGTCTCGAGGCCGAGATAGCGGCGGGAAGGGCACCTTGTATGCTGAGGAAAAAGCAAACACAAGCTGCGGCTCGCACCATGGACAGATGCCGATGGGTTCACAAAAAGGAGTCATCCTCCTTCCACCTTGAGTTTCGATGCTCTCGCTGGCAGCCAACATGTCGCCATTTGCAGACGTCAACTTGCTGGCCGCGGCCACAAACGCCCACCATCTCCCCAACCTCTTGGGCAATGCCGCCCAACCGGCCATTTCGCTGCTGTCATATCACTCCACCTTCCATGACGTCTTGGGCCGCAATGCCACGGCCCGCATGGTCTGGGACCTGCCCTGGGAGGCCTTTCACGAGGCCGGCGTCTACAACAAGAGAGACAATTCTCTCTACGTCACGTCTAATTACAGGGGCCTCGACGACAACATCAACATCACCGTCGTCTCGCTCGACTCGGACGACTACCCCATCCACAGCACCCAGTTCCCCGGCCTCGCCATGGCAAACGGCGGCTCCAGCTACTACCCTCCGGGACATGGCCGCGATGGCACGCCTCCCTTGCACGTCTATTGCGACGAGGGGGACTTTGAGCACCACTCGCAGCTCATTGCCGTCGATCCAAACACAAACCAGTCGAGGCCCCTCTTGACCAACTTTCTCGGACGCAACTTCTCCTCCATCAACGACGTGCGGCAGCACCCCGTTACGGGCGACCTTTGGTTCACCGATGCCGACTACGGCTACTTTCAGCATTTTCGCCCACCGCCGTCGATGCCTCGGCAAGTCTACCGATTCGAGCCGGCCACGGGCGTCGTTCAGGTCGTGGCCGACGGCTTCGTCCAGCCAAACGGCATCGAGTTCTCGCCCGACAACAAGGTCGTCTACATCTCCGACACGGGCAGCCAGCAGTTTGACCTGGTCCCCGGACAGCCGGCCACCATATACGCCTTTGACGTCGTCGACAACAAGCGGCTCACCAACCGAAGAGTCTTCGCCTTTGCCGACGTGGGCTTCCCAGACGGCGTCCACTGTGATACCAGAGGCAACGTCTGGGCCGGTGTTGGCGATGGCGTGCACATTTGGAATCCCGATGGCGTGTTGCTAGGCAAGATTTACATTGGCGAGACTAGCAACAACTTTGCCTTTGCCCCGGGCAAGGTCTTTGTCTTTTCCAACCATCGACTATGGGTCGTCGAGAACATCGACGCCCAAGGCAGAGAGGTATGCAAAGACTTTGGCACTGACTGTTGTTGATTGCACCCATGCGTGCGTTTCTGCCTGTAAGTATTAAAGAAGAACCCTAAGAACGGAGCACATATAGCCGCAGCCTGAAGAGTATAAAGAGCTTCACTTCTCACAGTGGTCGGGATCTTGGGGTTCGCCCAACAGCCGGGCCCGTTGATAGAACTTGACAGACTTGTAATCATACGCTTGCCGGTCTTGATATACACCAGTGACCTAGTAGCGTGTCGGAGTTTAATGGATGTAAGAACGTTGGTGGAACACCGTGTCGTGGGTGGTTCCACCGAGATTTCCATTATCAAGCCCTGGTAATGAGAACCATGCAATCCTGGAATTGAGCCGGCTCAGTTTCCAGCAGAAAAGCAAACTTGCTGGTCCCAAGCTGGCGAGCACGGTCCCAATGCGATGAGATAACCCCAAAACAGCCCGAAGCCTGAGTAGCAGTTGCAAGACGCGCCGAGAGAGACGAGACAGCAAAAGCGTTGTTCAAGTTTCGTGGTTTGCTACTCACAAGCATTTAACGCTGCCACCCTCACGACTCTCAACTATTCGGCTGCTTGACGTTGGTTGATGTCTCTAGCACTCTGCAACGCGGCGTGTGATGAGCATCTCCGTTATAAGTCGCCATGGCCGTCCGCCGACCTCGAGTCTGGGACAGCTGTTTCGGCAGCCCTTATCAATCTCACCTGTGTTTCGGACTGTTATACCAATCAATCTGCGCACAGTTGCCGTGAGCAGTTCCCGGCAATCAGATAACCACTGCTTCACCAGGCCTTCTTTGGCATCGTCCGAAGATGCCTTCAGACGACAGAGATGCTGCTTTTCTTTTCTCGTTTCAGATCCAACTCCTGCCTTGGGCGTGGTCGTGTCACAGCTTCGGTCCATTCACCCGCTCCGTTTCAAGTCGGTGCTAGACGGTAGCCCTAGGGGCAATCAAACCTGACCAAGGGACCGTAAAGCACGCGCTCCCCGACTTGTCGGCGTGACGGTCCGTCCTCTCTCCATTTTGCCGATTATCTGGCTGCGGGCTCTGATTCCTGGCCGAGGAGCAGCACCTAGAAGCTCAACTGACCTGGATATGACGCTTGGTGCCGTATTGCATCGCTCTGCATCTTGGTCCCTGCGGCATCAGGCTCTGCCGGCAAGGATGAAACGGGGTACGTCGTCCTCGAACATTGCTACACTGGCAACGCACACGTCCTGCTCAGTCTCGCCAAACAGACTGAAAATGGACTAGGCTCGAGAGCAGGGCGTCGGATTCGAAAGGCTAACGATGCTTCACCCATAGGCTGCCATGGCCAACATGGAATCACCTTGTGTTACATGTGCCATCAGTCGTAGTCGGGATACGAATCAGCTCCCCAATCCATGGTGCTGCGAGGTTATGTGGTCTTCGCGGCAGATGTCACCGCCTTGCGTTTCCCCGTGTATCCTTGCGTCTCCATCTTTGGTCGGCCAAGCTATGAGCAGATGTGTCGGGTGAGCCGGAAACATGAGAAGCGCCCGGCTAAACTGACTCGCACTTGTAGGTTTACACCAACAACTCGAATCGGCTGGACTCTCCCGTTCGGAGTCGTGGGAGATTGATAAGTAGTGAAAGCGATTCAAAGTAAACCCCGTGACAACACAGGCGCGACGTGTTTACATCTGATTTGACCCCTACCTACTTCCTAGCGCCACCCTCTGCCCCCTGTCCCCTCGGCCACGGTGTCTTGAAGTTCTTGGGGTTCTGGCATCGCCTGGCGATGTTCGGCAATCGGCACTGGGCGTTATCGTACACTAGTCAGTTGCTTTACATGAAAGAAGGGGCTGCTTTACTCAGCCTCGCCATACGACGACGGTTAAGGCAAGGTAGCACTCTGCCGTGGCCAGGTACGAGTATGGCTGTATGGCACCCGGCGGGATGGATTCCCCCTTTGTTCACTCCCAGTTTCTTCGTCCAATGACCCCATGTTATTCAAGACACGGCCGAGCTGAATGCTGCGGCACGGCGCATCTGGCGCCTCTTCAAGTGCAGACTTTTTTCGAGGCCAGTATCAATCTGGTTGCCAGAGAATCAGATAAGAGAGAGCACGTCCGCTCGCTCCTCGGGACGAACTATTTGGTGATCTGGCTCGAGTTGTTGAGCAACAATGCTCGCGTATCTGTGACAGCTTATGCCAAGATGCCCACATCGCCAATGTTCTATAATAGGAACCCCCACTTCCCCCATTCTTCGGCAGCCCTGAGTCGGCATATAGCTGCCGAGTCAGGGCCTGCAGATCCTCCCTCGACGAAACCTTGTCAGGCGTTGCATTTGTCGCCCCCTCCCCTGACGAACCATGATTCGAATGCCGCGGGCGTGTATTCGTCTCCCAGAGCCCTCTTTGAGAGAACGGGAGAGGCGGCAAGAGAAATGGGCACTCCGGGTTAAACCCGCGGTGCATCATCTCAAGGGATGTTGCGTTTCCAAGTCGGCTTGGACTGGAAAGAAAAGGTAGGTCTCGAAAAGGTCAAAGTCGGCCGGCGCGGTAAAGGCAAACGCCGTTGACGGCGAAAGACAGACTCGAGGCTGGAAATCCACTAGAAGCATCTTGTCGTCGACCAGGGCAACAACATCGAGGGTTTTCAAACGCCCCGTCTTGCCACCCAGCCGGGACTGGAGCGCAAGGACATTCCCGTCGGCGCGGCCACTAGCAGCTGGCATACGCGTTACCAAGCGCGCTACTCGGCAGTCCGTCGCACTGCCAGTCTCAAGCTGGCCGAGGGTCGCGTTTCATCGCCTCCGCACGACTTTGCCGCTTGGGCTTGCACGGCCGGGGCTTTTGCCAGAGGGCGGCCCTTTACGTATTCTCCGACAGTGAAGCGGCAAGGCCCCTGTCGTCGGCAACCCGCCCTCGCACCTCGTGGGCATGAAAGGAGCGTTTCGAGTCCAAGCAGCGAGTCCTCGCGTGCCACTGACGTCGGCAGTTTGACATCTGCCTCTGGTCTGCCGCGGCTTTAAAGGCACGGGACCTCGGATTCCCAGCCAGAGGTCCTGCGTCCCTCAGCACTTTCTGCGGTGCCAACATTCGATTCGCTGGTCGACTACCCTTCGCTGGTCGAATTCGTGAGGCCTGCTTGCTGCTTGCTTGTCGAGCTGGAATCTCGGCAATTGTTTTTTTATTTATATTTTCTTCTACGCTCCTTTGCAACGACAAGACGTCGACAAGAACAGCAACAAACGCCCGTCTCCTCACGAGCCGACTTGCGCCTTCGCAGCCGACATGGAAGCAGCCGCCAAGCCTCAATGCGGTGGGGAAAAGGAAGCGGCAGAATATGACCTCGGGCTGCACGTGGCAGGGCTTTGTGAGCATTGGCTGGCCTGGCCCGGTTGCCCAGACTCGATACTGATGCCTCGTTGATAGTCCTGGTTCTGGCAGCATCATGCCTGGGTACGACAGCCCTATAAACCCGCAGCAGGGACTTGCGCTGACCCGACTCCTCGCAGGCTGTGGCTTCCCCGTCGTGGCCAAAAAGGTCAAGTGGATGAAGATCCCCCCCAAGGTCTTCTTTGCTTGCAAGCATTTCGGAACCGGCGTTCTCATCGCCACCGCCTTTGTCCACGTGAGTCTGGTTCCCAACGTCAACTGGGCCCATCTTTGCTAAACCCCTGCCCAGCTTCTCCCCACAGCCTTTTCGAGCCTCGGAAACCCATGCCTGCCCGACCTCTTCACCAAGGACTATCCGCCGCTCCCCGGCGTCATCATGATGGCTTCCCTGTTCGTCCTCTTCGTCGTCGAGATGTGGCTCAACGCCAAGACGGGTGGACACTCGCACGGCGGACCGACGGGCGAGGGCCTCGCGCACAACCACTTGCCCAACCTGCCCCTGGCTCGTCATGACCAGCCGCCGCCAGCCTTTGACGAAGGCAGGTACAGTTACCCCACGGATCGAAAGGAGCCCCTCGACATTGAGTCGGTCAAGAGCGTCTACGAGCGACACCTTGCCTCCAACATCTACAACGACGACCACAAGCGAGAAAGCCTATCCACCATGCCCGCGTGGTTCGTCGTCTTCTACGAACAGTACATTCGCCAGCACAACCAGATCATCGACATGGTCAACTCGCAGCAGCCTGCCAGCTCGCGCTCCTACAACGACAGGGATGTCAAGGGCGATTCCGCGACCGAGGTGGTCTACCTCGACGAGGAGAACCAAGCCGTGGACCCGCAGGTGTTCAAGAAGATGTCGACAAACATCACCTTGTTGGAGGGCGGCATTCTTTTCCACTCCGTCTTTGTAGGCATGACCATTTCCATCACCGTTAACGGCTTCATCATTCTGCTCGTCGCCATTCTGTTCCACCAAATGTTCGAGGGCCTTGGCCTGGGATCCCGAATCGCCGCCGTGCCTTATCCCAAGGGGAGCTTTCGACCCTGGCTGCTTGTCCTTGCCTTTGGGACAACAGCCCCCATTGGCCAGGCTATTGGATTGATCACGCGAAACAGCTACGACCCCGAGAGCGCATTCGGGCTCATCATTGTTGGTGTCTTCAACGCCATGTGAGTGTGCCTTTTTCACCAAGCCCAGCAACCGGCCCGTACTGATACATGTCTGTCTCTTCCCAGATCGTCTGGTCTGCTCATCTACGCCGCGCTGGTTGACCTCTTGGCCGAGGATTTCTTGTCCGAAGAGGCAAATCTCTTGATGGACGGCAAGAAAAAGGCTGTTGCCTTTGCCTGGGTCCTAGCAGGAGGTGAGAAAACCACCACGAGTCAAGCTGCCGACTCTCGGCTAATCACACTCCTATAGCCCTCGGCATGTCCATTGTCGGAGCGTTTGCTTGAACCCCGCGGCGACGAAGCCAGCCAAGACGCTCACAATGTCCAAACGATTGCAAGAGGCGGCCGACTGGCGCCTACGACCGTCGCCAATCTACATAGGAAGCCAGTGTGTGCTACTTTGCTCTTCGATGTTGAGTAGTCGTGCTGGCATTGCGAATAAAGGCACTGTTTTTAAACTCTACGGTTCTCGTTACGAGTCTAGTCCATGTACGCCATGTACATTATAAGGATTCTGGGAAAGGCCCAAGTGAGGAGTTCCGGCTGTACTATTATTAAGGCTAGGGATTCTGCAAGACGGGGGAATTTGCTTCACCCCAGACTACATGTCATGTTGCATCTAAAGCAGCATGAATAATTTGGGAACGAGTCGATATAATTCTAGTATCGGTATTATAAGGGTTGAATGGTCCACTCCCTGTCCTATCTACAACCTCCGGCGGTTTTTACCCCGGCATATTTTTTCTATGACCTTGAGATACCCAACCTCTATTTAGTCTCGCTCCAGGCCTCTTCTGTTCTTACAACAGCATCACTCGAATACGTCTTCTTTCCACTTGCGTGTACTATAAAGGGCTTGCCCATCCACCCTGGGAGCAGCCCGGCTCCCTTGGACTTATGCTGTCTCTTCGATCTTTCGTCTATGCGGGCTCGGGCTCGGTATATGTACTAGGTGCCCGCTCTTGCTGTTAGGGCTAGGGTCTACGCCCCAAGACCACTCCCCTCACTGGTTTCCGGCCGGTCTCTTGAGTTTACTTTCGGGCAATCCCTCAACCATTAACGCTACGGTTCTTTTTTTTTTTTTTTCGCGAATTCAGTCCAGCTTGGTCAATTTCGGAAGAAATCAGAGACGACTGAGTCGTAAGACAGATAACGAGGCAGTCCGAGCGAGTCGTCCGAGACGATGTCGCCATGGTATAACGTAAGTAAGCAGCCTGGTTGTAGACAAAAGGGCAGACGTGATCATCTCGTCACAATGTTGCCACTGCCTCGTTTCCACGGACATACAGGCCAGCTTCCGCCTTGGGATTAGTCCAACCACCAGTCGGTAATTATATAAAGGTCATCTTGAGCTCGACACAACGGGTGTAGGAGATGTGGGTATAGGCTTCCAGGCTGACCTGTGGGGAAACGTTTGCAGACCTTGACGTCACATGAAGTGTGAAGAGTACGCGTAAAGGGGACCGGACTGTAACGACCCCCACTGCTTTGGCCGCCATCTGGGCATAGTTTCATCAGCGCTGCCCTGGAAGCACCTTGTCTCTTGTGTTGACATATTTCAGCGGGCGTCGGCTCGAGGCCCACGCCAGTCACATTTGCTTCGGAATAGAGGGTAAATTCGTCATCATTCATGGGCTATGCTCTCTGCATCGGCCTGCGGCGCTTATGAGAAGCATAGCCAGTCCGGCAACAGCAGTGTTGCGTAGCCGGCGGACTCGTGACAACACGAAGCATCTACAACGTCTAGAATGGCAACACAGCGCTCGTGCAAGATGCGACATGGACGCCAAGCAAACTAAGCGACTGAAACTCTAGGCATCCTGCTCCTGAAAGGCCTTGCTCAGAGCTGCAGGGTTCCTCGGCACGAAGCGTGCTCGGTAGCGCTTTGGCATGGCCACCAAGCTGGTGGGATCCGCGTTGCCTCGTACCGGGTGGCAGTCGACCCGGTCGTGCTTCTCGATCCGGAAGCTGTTGAACAGCCTCATGTAGAGGAGATAGAGCTCTCGGTTGGCCAGCAGCGACCCGGCGCACATGCGGTAGCCGACTCCGTACGTAAACAGCGGGGCGTCGGGCTGCTCCAGCCATCGTTCGGGCCGGAAGACGTCGGGGTCGGACCATACGTTGGCATCTTTGCATGTTAGCCGCGTCGTCGAAGCCGAGCAGGGGGCTTTGGAACCGACTCACCCATGTTGCAAGCCCAGGCGTTGAGGAAAATGACGGAGCCCTGGGGAATGGTGAGGCCCTCGTAGACGACCGTCTTGACAGAGGCCCGGGGCAGGGCGAGGCGCAGGACGGTAAAGTAGCGCAGCGACTCACGCACCAGAGCAACAATGTACTGGCACTTCTGGTCGTCGGAAGAGTCACACATTGGCTGGCTGTCGTCGTAAAAGTTGCGAATCTCCGACAGGGCCTTTTCTTGGATCTCGGGGTGCTGGGACAGAAAGGCCATGAACCAGGCGACCTGGGTGGTGACGGTGTCGAGGCCGCCGGACAGCATGGTCAGGCTGATGGATGTGAGCTCGTCCTTGTTCAGCCTCGCCTCCTTGTCCATGATGACGTTGGCCTGGATGCAGGGGCTGTAGCTGCCGTCGGCGATGCGATCGTCCAGCCCCTTGTTGAGGGCCGACAGGTACGTGTCGCGTCGGCTGCGCATCTCCTTGGCCTTGGCCGAGTGGAAGTTGACGGGGTTCAGGCGCAGTAGGGGGATAAAGTCCTGGAGGTTGCCCGTGGTGGAGCGGAAGCGACTGATTTCCTCCTCGACGTGAGTGATTTCGTCAAAGAGATTGTCCTTTTGGCTCTTGAGGCGCGTTCCCCAGTTCAGCGTCAGGGCGAGGGAGAGGGACAGGCGCTGGATCATGGGCATGGGGTCGGTGGGGACCTTTCCGGCCTCCCCATACGTGTACAGCTCCTTGATGAAGTCGCGCGTCTCGACGTCGAGGTGGGAGACATAGGTCTGCACCGAGGGCTTGTTGAGGGCCGACGCGGCGCCCTTGCGGCGGCGCTTCAACGAGTCGCTGTAGGGGGAGGTGCCGATGGTGGTGCCGGCCGTGTCGGAGAGGATCTGCGTCGAGCGGTTAGGGCGCCCTTTCCCCGTTTGATGAAGCAACGTGCCTTGTGAAAGGTGTAGAACTCGGGCCTCGAGCTCATGGCCTGGGCATTCTGGCCAAAGATGGCCTTTGCGGCGGCGGCCGAGTTGATGACGACGACGGGGACGTTGCCCAGCTGGATCTGATAGACGTCGCCAAAGGAGCGGGCCCAGTCGCGGTACTTTTCGGCGGCGTTGACGCGGATGTCCCACAGGTTCCCTATCAAGGGCCAGCCACCGGGGCCCTTGATGCCGGCGATGCGGGCATTGTGGCGGACCAGCTCGTTGATGAAGAGGTATATGAGGGGCGCCACGACAAAGGTGAGCAGCAACGACTGCCCCGCGTTGTACAGGAGCTGGCCCTTGAGGGACAGGACGAGGTTTGCAATGGTCATGGCGATGGGGCGTGCAAGGCGAGGAGGGATGGGCGAAGACACACTGAGAGCTGGACTACGAGGAGCTGGTTGCTTGTTGCCCACGGCCTCTTTTATCTACGCTCCTCTGCCGGGTTTCACGCCTGTGCTTGCAGTGCTCAGTGCTGGACAAGATGGTCCACCGGCGTCAGGGGCGGGGAAGGGCCGAGGGTTGCTTAGGGTTCCTCGGAATGGCGGAACGCGCGGCCGACGGGTCCGAGGGAGGCCGCGAGTCGTGGCCAAGCATTACTTACTTGTACAGGAAACGCCCAC
>JAPEBW010001400.1:0-24853 GCA_027405785.1 Ophiocordyceps robertsii | reverse complement strand
CAACGTGGGCTAAATGGCATCGACACAGCCCACCACCCGCAGGTATCCGCTGAGCGACGAGGCGCGCAAGACTCGGGTGCGCACATTGCTAGGCCTCGGTGCTCGTTTTTTTCGTCGTTTTGCTCACACAAGATGCAGGAATGTGTTGATGGCTGCTCTGCCCGCTTCAGCCCCGGCAGCAGCCCGGAAATCGGCACCTGCTTCAAGGCCTGCTACCCCCAGGACCGGAGCGCGGAACCGACCCCGACTCCCAGCGCCTAGTGGAAAGCGGGTGTGGCGGGCTGGAGGGGTGTGAGGACGGGCCAGCGGCGGTGCTTCGAGCCGGCTTTGAGAGACAATGATGGTCCGCCGACAACTGTCTTGAGACTCTACCTCGTTTGCTGTCTATGTCATGCGTTGCTGCACTTGCTTTGTCCTCTCAGTCACCCCCCCATCAACCCCTCGCACAGTCTTGAAAAATAAACCATCATGGGTCGTGTCTTTGATTCCGGCTCGTGTGAAGAACAAAGGTAGCCAGGCACGCGTGAGGACAAGCTTAGCTATAAGCTTCGCAGGCTTGCCATCAAGTTCACCCAAGGCGGCAGCCCATTCAATTGTCCCAGTACATGGCGTCACGCTTCGGGTGGCGGGAAGGGCGGCAAAGAATCAAGAGCGTTACGGTGCAAGCAATGCAAACTGTTTCATTAACCTCCTAGTTTCCTGACCAAGACCTCGTCTCTCCTGCGTTGGACATGGACACGGATGCCATGACCCAAGCGGATCAGGAGAAGCACTGCCCGCCCAAAGAACCGACGCCCGAGTGTTCCGCTGTATGAAAAAGATGGCTGTGATAGACTGGACAGTTTCGCAACGGCGTGGACTGACCGCGTCAAGGCCCCATGGGTATATAAACAGCGACAGAGGTGAATGCGCAGAAGCTCGAGTCTCGCAATGACGTACCCCACGAACTATGAGATGACCAGACCAGACAAACCGAGTTCTTGGCGGGGCCGCCACAGGGTGCCACATACTCCTCCGAGTGAGGCCTGGACTCTTGCTTAGACTCTGGCCTGGAGGCTGTAGAGTTGAATTTGCAAAAGAACCAACAAGCAACTCCGCCGAACCGAATCTCGAATATTTCAAGGAGGGCTCGTCAGCGAAACACATTGTTCTGCTGCTGAGGCGAGCGGTTGTCGAAGCCGTGGTGTGCTGCGTAGTGGTATGGCGAGTCTCTTGAGGCTCGGGACTGATATTCAAGCTCCGTCGGGTGTCTGGACTCTGAGATTCCGGCCCAAGTTTGTTCCAAGACGACCTGGTCGGCCCCCGCGGCGCCTGAAACAACGCTGTTTGTGCGCTCGACGACGTAGAGTCGCTGCCTCCCACAGCCGTGGCAGGCACTGTTTGTGCCCTCGTCGGTCAGGAGGCGCAGCTGGCGCTTGCACGAGGACACGGAGCGGCCGAGACTGGCGGCCACCTGCTCGAGCCTCCTGCCGTCGCGGAGCTCGATGCAGAGGCGGATCTGGACGCAGGCGGACCAGCGTGAGCCCCCCTGTAGAGACAGGGGCGTTTCCTCGCACGGCAGCTTGGGGATGCGGTCGACCATTCGCAGATGCAGCACCTCCTGGCGGCACTGGTCCCTCGACTTGCCCAGGTTCTTGGCGACGAGCTCCAGCTCCAGCCCCTGGGAGAGCATGTAGAAAAGGGTCTGCAGGTTGTCGAGGGTCCACTCGCCGCCGCAGTGGCAGGGCCTCTCCTCGGGCCTGCTGGCGCCGGGCTGTGGGGTGATGCAGTTGTAGAGCAGAAAGGTTATGCTGGGCAGCCACATGCGCCGCAACTCGGTCTCGGGTCGGCCGTCGTTGACTCTGGGCGCGTACGATCGGCTTCGACTGGGGTCCACGGCGGGGCCGTGATACGGGAGAGACCGCCACGGCTGCATGTCCCCTGTTTCGCGTGGTATTGTCAGTGCAAAGGGCGAGGGACTGTAGAGTAGAGTAGCCAAGATATAGACAGGGTAGCCAAGTATTGTCGCGGGCCGGTAGGTACGTCACGCCGGAGATGGGCATTCGCTCGGCGTGGGGCCAGAAGCAGCGGAAGAGGGAGAAGCCGTCGTCGTCTGGCCTCTTGGTGCGGGCTGTTGCGGCGCAGCAGCACCTACATACACACAGTTTCCCGTTCCCGTCGCTCCACGTGATGCGGAAGAATAACGGAGCGCTGCTGTGTAACCATCATGGGCGCGGAGATGGTCAGGCCTGATGGATGTTGGTTCCGAGAGCCACGGTCTGGCCGTCTAGGTATTCCCATGATCCTCTCCAATTCCGCCGGAGGACCCGCAATGGCTGGCGCGGGCCGCTTCGGCGACCGTCGGCTCCATCCGCTCGGTTGGTCCGGGGAGCGTCGGAGGCCACGATGTCTCATAAAGGGGGGGGGGCGGACCAACCAACCTGCTCGTCTGACCTGCTGAGCTAGTCATGTTTTAGTGGCAATGCGGCTGAGACATCGACCAGCCAAAGCACTTGCATGACTGGCGCCGCTCTATCGACGTCTTTTCCAGCTGACAGCCGCCTCTCTCTCAACGCCGTGGCAAATGTGCCTCTTTCCAGCCGAGGCATTCTCATCCGCCATCCTCTGCTTTGTCTCGCAAGCTCCATCCAACCACTCCAGGCCCTCGCCGTCTGCCCGTCAAGTTCCGAGGATTGCCATGGGTGGCCCGGCCTGAGTGGCTATTCGTGGGTGCGGGCCAGTCCTTGACTGGGCGAACCACGGGCCACCACCCACCTCACACTGGCAAGGCTTGTCTGAGTGCGCGCACCTGTTGGGTGTCATGGCAGGCAGCGTCAGGCCGAGAAGAGTCGGTGCCCAGAGCCTTCAACCCCCCAGATCTGCTGCTTGCTGACAGTAGTAGTCAATGGATTCCAGGGCGTCACCCTTCCCCCCCAAGCAGGCCCTTCGTCGCCTCTGTTGCTTTGCGTCGCAATTGCTTTGACAACGCTCCAGTCCCAACCAGTCGACGGGGTTCGGGATCGAGACAAGACGTGCTGCTGGAGTACAAGACGCAACCTATGGGCCTTCTAGTTGCCCAGGTCGGCAGCAGTCAGTCCTCATCAGTTGAATCGCCTCTACGTACGTGCCTCCGGCCTCGACTTCCCAACATGGCGCACCAGGACAAGGCTGGGCGGGAGAGACTCGAGCACGATGTGCATCGTAATGATTGACGAAGGAGCCCGAGAGTTCCGAGGCCGGGCATGGTAATGAGCAACAAGGGCGACTGGGCAAACCAGTACCGAGCGTCGTCATGGATGATGAAGGAAACCGAGCATCAAATCAGGGCGTGACTCTAAATTCAGGCTGACAAAGCAAACGCTGGTCTCACGCGATCCACCCAGCAAGCTAAGCTGTCTGAGGCTAGTGATCCGGATCTCATCACGCACGGGGCTGTTGACCGGACCACGTGACACCTGGCCCCAGACCTCTTTCGCCGTTGCAGACGTCGCTTCAGCCACGTCGACAGTTCAACCTGCCGCTTCGACAAACCCCTGTTGCTCGGAATAGAGCTCATTTCCTCGACCCGAATGTCGCTGCTCGGCACGAGATTTGAAGCCGAGAATCGTCGTCATCATACCGAGTCGCCATACTGTCGAGTTCGTTCAGATCGCTTCGTTTTGGAAGACGCGATGATGACAGCCAACGGCAGACTCATGGGTAGTCGAATTGAACCAAGCAGAGGCACTCTGTGGGCTTTGTCGCCGTCACATGCTTCGGACAGACACGGGGAGAGGCAAGACACGCCGTCAGACAAAAACAAAGCAAAGGGAACGTGGACCTGAACACAGAACGATCCTGGGCCTCACCGCGGACAAGAATCCAAGCCTTCAGCCCTAGATCGACGCTATGCACCGCTCCCCTTAACCTTATCTTCTTCCTTGCATCCTGTACTCTAGCGTCCCGCTACGGACACTGGAGCCTGCCTCCTCGCAAGACCACTCCAATCCGTCTCATGTGAGACCCTGATGGGCCAGGTTGTCTCTGAAAGCTATTCTCGGTTGGCCTTGGATCTTGATGAGATCTGGTAGCCTGTGCTCAAATTTCACGCTATGTCTCGGAGCACCATGTCTCACCAGCTGCTCGAGGAACCTGCCCCTTGCAACTTGGACATTTTTTGCAGAGGGCACTTCACCAATCCGTAAGAGGTCTTGTCTCTTCTCTGGCTTGAAACGTCTCTGGACAGTCTTGTGGGAAGCACTTGAAGTGGCGAGTCTCCAAGCAGTATATCCTGACGATTGGACGACAAACATGTACACAAAAAGTTGCGGAATGGTGTAAAGTCCAGCTTCAAGCATCTCACGCAACCTTGGTATAGAGCATCTCGCCCAACACAACGCGCTCGTCGCCAGTGTCCCGCGATTGCCACTTAAAAGGATAGTCTCTCAGATGCCGACTCTGTTTAATATTTGGCTTCCATTTTGACTAACGCATCAACCCGTTTCCCTTGTCGTCTTTACGTTCTAGAATGCCCGCTCACATCAATCACCATCAATGTCAGTGATGCTGCCGCAGAGCCCTTTCTGCCCCGGGAAGTCAAATCGCTCACGAGACTACCTGGCGTGAGTTTCTTCGAACGTCTACCCATTTTCTTGACCGCCGCTCGTTTCCTATTGTCCACAATCCTCCTTTGCTACATTTAGGCAGCTTGAGCATGTGTCTACTCATCCAGAACTCATATGCGCCAGGTAGGCTGGCTGGCTCGATGACGTCTAAGGGTGATGTGCCCTGCGACATCCGGGACTCGGCAGAGGCGAGCATGCATAACGGCGGGACTCTGCCCCTCTTCCAATACCCCCAGAACCAGGACGCCGGAAGGTCAGCAGACGCCGCCTCTCCATCGATTTGACGATAACCTCGCGGAATCGCAGGGCGATTAATCCAAGTTTAGCACGTGGACTGGTTGTCGCAGTTCCTGCCCACGGCTCTCCCTCAATGACTCTCAATCCTGCCAGCTTCATCAACTCGCAGACCGCCCGTGTCTCATCTTTGCATGCGTGAGAGTCTGTCTCTCTACACTGTTGGCCACCAAATTTCTTTGCCAGAAAGGACATGAGAGCCATCAGCGACATACTCTGAGGCTCTATAGTGAACAGGTATTAGTGGGAGCCGTGAGCTATTCGACCCCGTCACCAGTCACTCGCCTCGCCTGTGCCGCCGGGACTGTTAATCGACGAGCCTCATGCGATCTAGGTCTTGCGGGGCTTCCCCAAGTCATGGCAGTTGTGGAACAAGTACCTGACCCAATAGTCGGACTGAGACTCGGTAGGGACCTAGAGTCGGCGTGAGATGTCATGAAACACAGCTTGTCATTTGCTCGAGAAAGTGACTGCAACTCTAGCACGACATGGATGCTACCAAAAGCAAACCTGAGACGAGTGCCAATGCGACTATTTGATGCATCTACACCTCAATCTCGCGCGTGGGCTAAAGGCCACGCTGTTAAAGAGACGCTCGCGATTTAGGCGACATTTTCTAGTACGACACGGCAGAGAGCAACGAAATAGATAAAGCGGTTTCCTGTGTAAGTTGGCATGGACGCTCATACTCGCACACCCCCCATCCGCATCGTCAGCCCTAGGTGGCCCCGTGCGAAGAACAGGGGAGAGGAAGAGCGGGTACGTGCAATGCGGAGAAATAAACTATGCAGCAACACGCCATTTCAGTTTGTTTTTTGTGGATACAGGCCGACTTGTAAGAGAGTCGACCTATCACGCATGACGGACTGCTGCTGGCTGCGAGTACGAAAACGGGCACTTGGCAGTGAGTCGGTCATGACGTCGGCCGACATGAGCTGGCCCGACAAGCGGCCCATGATGATGGCTTGCAATGGCCTGGAGCGAGTCCACTGTTCAGTCGGCAGTGGCGAGAGCGCCCTGTCAAGACTGGGAGTCGCGCGGCGCAGGAAGCCAAGTTGAAAATTCAGGCCCCCCTTTCATCAAGACACCAAGAATATGCAGTCAGCGCCGTGACACCAGACCTGACTCGGTTGTCCGTCTGGCATGCTCTATGATTATCCCCCCGCCCCCACGGAACCCCGTTGGTGACGAATGCCTCGATCGAACCAAGTCCCTGGGCCAGCACTGTCTGGCCCCGTCGCGTCTGAGTTGCATCCCGCCCCGTCCTGCGAAGTCTAATAGCGCTGCTTCACGACGGGCCAGGCCCTGATCTGACTGCCCCTGAAGCATCAACCCCGAGTTATTTATAGAGACAGATATCTGACGGCATAATTCATCCTCTTTATCCGCGCCGTGTGGCTCGTGTTGCAGTGAGCTGTGCCATGTGGTTGCAGTCGTGTGCAGTAATATGACCAACTCGGCAGTCCAGGGAGACGGTCTCTCGGCCAAGACGTCGTGGTCATTAGACTTTGATGACGGTCCCAGACATTCTTGACACGGCCGATGCATTCACACTGATGGCAAGTGTCCCGCCGGATGAAAACAAGCATACTGGCCAGGGTGCCGGCTATAGCCTGCAAGACACATGCATGGTCCGGAGGGCGACGTTGCACAAACAAGGTCCGAGCTGCAGGGGGGGGCTCGCTCTTGGAGATCGGGCCCTACGGCCAGCCGACGGCAGAATTAGCTGCACAAACTTTTCGAGTGCATTTCCAACAGCGGCGTTGCATGCGGCCAAGCTCGACCGGCCATGCAGTCGAGACCTGGTTTGGTGACCGGGCACCAGAGACATTGCAGGTACCGCATGCACGAATGTCCATTCAGACAGTTCAGGCTCGCTCTCAGGCCCGTTGCCTGGGCTGACCGTCATGTGGAGATGAACCTTTTTGCTCCAGGGCGTAATGAAAAGCCCTGTCGGTGCAAAATTCACCCGCACGAGCTTTCCTGTTGTATAACGAGCAGCGGTCCGTGATGCTTTTTCTAGCATTGCCTTGCACTCTCGAGATTCAACATTATGCACCCACCTCGCCTTGGATGAGACGGCAAGCAACGACAACACACCCAGCCACGCTCTCTGTTCAGCATCGTCCATGAGCCGAAGCCGAGCCTTATCACGCATGGAAAAAGGACAGGTCGAGGAAAGGAGCAAGAAAAAAGGGTTAGAGGCGAAGCAAGGGCAAGCGAGGGGCCCATGATGTCTGATGTGGAATTGTCTCCGTCAAGGCAGCCCAGAGCCGGCACATATGCATAACTCATGTACCGATGAAGCAAGATTTGATGCCTCTGGTACATTACACATGGACCGCCGTTTGGGGTCGGGGGGAGGATGCAACCGGTGATTGATAACAGCAGCAGAGGCGACAAGGATGGCTTGCCTGCGAATCTCTCGACGAACCCTGATGGCGAGTTGGTTCGTGCAAGGGTTTCCAGACTGCAATCTCTGGCCACCCACCGCCTGACTCGGAGGCCGAGGTTTGCCGCGAATGCTTAAATATAGTCCGACCTTTGGGCCCTCGACGGGTGCCCCTATGCGAGGATTGCCTCATTTCGTTGCACGTCCGGGAACTGGAGCAGACGAGACGCTCTTGCATCGTGGCCCACAAGGAGCCATTATTCCTCGATGCTCGGCGTAGAGCAGTCGGGTATACGCCAGCGTGACACCGACTCGGCAAAGGACCGAGGGCGGCCTTGTGTGGCCTGTACGAATACGGCTCGCCCCCAAAGGCACCATTGCCGCCCATCCCTGCGCCGGGGCTCGAGCCCTCGCAGCCCAGCCAAGTCACGCGTCCTCTGGCCGCAGCCGCGGAACGTCGCACTGAGGCACCGCCCTGCACCGTGCCTTGCAGAGCGGCCAGTAACGGCCACCTTGCTGGGCGCCCTGCAGGATTGGGCCTGGTTATACGACGTGTGTGTTCCTCCCCAGACCAGCAGAGGACCGAAGTGACAAGGCAGCTTTCAAGGCGCCGTCCGAAGCCATCCGTCGGTCTGCTCTTCCTTGGCCAAAGGGTCCTTCCTGGAAGCTTTGAGAATGGATACACAACGGGCTCGCGTTTCATCACCACTTGATTCTTTCCGGCCATCCATTGACCGACAAGAGGAAAGATGGCGGCGCCGTCGGAGCCTGTTTCTGGAATGAGGAGACCCCCCTGTCGCCCTGTAGGTCCCCTGCCTCGACGTCAAGCCTTGCAGAGGCTGGCCCGGCAGATGCCTTGAGCAGGGCGCACGCAGTGGGTTGTGTGGCGCCCCGGTTTCCCGCGTACATACTGTGCATGACACATGTACATTCACTCTCGTCTGGGGCTGTCCCGAAGCCCGAGAGGGGCCATGACCGAGACTGTATCTATGGCCACACAAGGGGAGCTCGAGGCTGGTGTCTCCTGACAAGGCACAACGGGATTGTCTTTTGATGCAAACAAGGCTTAGGCAGTGGTCTACCGTGCAGTGCGCCCTCGTACATGTTGCACTTACATGGCCCGTCGTGGCCCAACCTCGAGCACACTAGAGAACCCCGAGTCTGCAACGGGACGATCGGCCAGCAAGGGTGGTGACGCCGGCGATGCAAGGGGCCCCCAGACCAGTCACTTTGGGGCCCTTGACGACTGGCCCTAACGTGGATAGTCATCAATGCACATTGGGGAGCGAATAGGGAAACCCAGGCTCGAAAGGCCCGCGTCCAAAGGATCGCCTGAGCGGCCACTCTCGCCCTGCCCGACTCCTGCAGCCTGCCACGACGAGAGGAGAAGCTGATGAATCCATATGCCCTGTTGCCCATCTTCGGCACCACTGTATTGCCGCATAGCCTAAACACTCCTGATATCGGAGCATAAACGTTTAATCTTTCTCCTTCCCCGGCATCGAATCGCCGCCAAAACCTTTCCCTCGCACTACTATACGCACAACTCTCTGCCTGTTGAGAGTGACGGAAACGATGCCGAGAAAGTCGCTCCTGTCTCTCGACGTCAATTTGAGCACTTCTGCCGGGTAAACGCCCTTGGCCGTGGCCCCTGTGCCTTGGTCATTCAGACTAACCACGGTGCAGGTGCGCTGTTGTTGCGCGGCCGTCCGAGGCGGAGCTTGAAAAGCAGGCCGAAGAAAGCATCGAGCGATGGCTGAGCGACATTGACGCCGTCGTGCTTCTCCATGCTCTGGTCCGGGTGGTTGAGAAAGGTCAGTGAAGAGACGGCATGGGCAAATATTGCTTCAGTTGTCGGCCACGGGGTGGAATCGTCATTGAGGCGAATATGGGACAAGGCTTGTCGACTTTATTGTTAAATTCTTGGCCATGAGAAGTGCATTTCATGTTCAAAATCATCCTTGACCGTAGTTTCCTGCCCATGCCCAATACACGGCCACCGCTTCACTCCTTCGTCCCGGGGGGACGGGCATCACGGCCCTCCCATCAAGCGCTGACCAGTCCCGTCGGACGTCGTGCGGTGCCGCTCAGCTCTCCAATATAGGGCCGGTTCCTCGCCGCACGGGGCGTTCTCGACTCCCACCGAAGCCGCCACTGGTGCAATAGTGTTGGGCAATATCGGCGACGTGTAAGCGTGCAAACGGGTCTGGAGCGTCCCAAAGGGTATCCCGGGTATTAGTGAATAGGAAGGGACTGCGTGGATAAAAGCAATCATGCTCGGTTCGCGCGAAAACCCTTCCTTTTCTCTGCACAATCTCCGTGGCGCTGCGAGACAATGCAATCAGAGCCGGGGCTTGCATGCCCGCCCGTCTTCCACAACGCCAGGAAGTCGCACTACTTGCTCACCATGAGTTGCAACGAGGCCCAAATGCACATAAACGCCCGCTGATACTCTGGGGGGGCAGACTCGGACTTTTGTTGGCCACGGTTGAGCAAAGGGGGCCCAGGTCGTCGCATGACTTTGGCCGTGGCCCATGCCGGTTTCAATCCCGCCTCGCCGGGCAGTCTATTGGGCCTGGATGCTTGTACGGGGAGCCCCGGACATGTACATACATGACGGCTCTGCCGCGTGACCATTGGGGCCGGGGTGTCGCTTCGGAGCTCATTCCAATAGGGTGTCGCTCTGGCCAGGACTCTGATCTGACCGAGGCGTCTATTCCGCAGCGTAGCGAGGGCAAACCTTCTTCCACACGGCAGCTCCTTGCATCCGGTACAAAGGCGCTATTGCATCCAGGGGGTCCCGGCTGGAGGCGGGCGAGCTTGCTACTGGTGCCATGGCCGTGGACAGTCCGCGCTTGGCCCAGGTCTATCGCACCCAGCACCTTGAACCGTGGTCGCACAAGCCCATCTACTGCATGCAGATATGTACAAACATGCCTATCGGGCAAGCGGCGCCGGTCACGGAGACTGGAGGTAAGGGAGGCAGTGTGCTTCCGAGTCGCCCCTTTCTCGCTGTCAGGGAGGGCGAAAAGGGAGATTGACGGGGACCAGACGGGGACGACGGCTGTAACCATGGCAAATGGAAGGATATGCCATGGCAAGCACCGCTGGCAGGGATGGTTGCACTGTTCATGCCGGCGTGCAGTCTCAGCGATGCGCCCTCATCCGTCTCCCTACAGAGTCGGTCCAGGTCCAGCATCCACCCTGACGCTGTCGTAAACGCATGCTTGGCCCAAGGAGCACTCCGTCGCTCCCAGGCATGCCGTTACGGGTTTTCCGCATCCACGTGCGCAGAGCAGCATCCGCGGCCGCTGGTCCATGGTTCCACAGTCGCCGAGCCCGGGTATCAAGTCCTGCATGCTCCTCTTGCGGACCCGTGAGAGATGCCTCATGCTGCTTGGGCAGCTTGGGCTCCCAGTACGACAGGAGAATCGCCCGGGGCGCGCAAAGTTGCCCGCTCCAGGCGTAGCATCGGAGTTGTGCCACATGGACCTGCAGCCGCGCAGAAGATTGACAAAAGGATATGACTGTGCCAAATCACACGCCCCATTCCTGTCGTCGTCATGGCCTGTTCTGGCCTGTTTTCTGCTTTGGCCATGTGCGGTGGCGGCATTGGACGTGACGGCTTCGTCCAAGGACGTGAGAGCATCACGACGTCTGGTCAAAGCGTCCCCCCCCCCCCCCCCCCCTGCACGGGGTGGAGCCGACACCGAGGCTTAGATGTACATACTGCATGACGTGTGCGAAGAACTTCTGCATCGGACGGCTCGTTGATGAGGGTTTTTCTTGTTTAACTTGGAGTGAAGTGGAAAAACCGTCTATGCCTGAATCGTCCGTCTTTGGGCCATTGTCCTCTTACATGTAGCTGACGCGCCCCCAAAGTCGACCTTGTTCCCCGGTTTCGCAAACTTTGGCAACCCTGCAAGCTGGCTGCCGCCCGTGTGTGTCCACCGGAGCTCTCTTCTACCCGGCGATGGTACCTGTCGTACGGCGATTCCCAGTCTGTTCACACAGCCAGCACAGACGGTCACGGCCAGAAGCCGATGGCGATACAAGCTAAGCAGAGCCGTCAATGCGTCTTAGACTCTCGCCAAGTCTTTTCCATGGCAAAGGCCGCATGGGGAGCTCAATCATCTAATCTCGGTGGCCTCGGAAAGTAGACCTCTCCATCCTTGCTTCCAATAGGCAGGGCAAGAGTCTCTTCTTCGGACTTGCCGCTGGATCGCAGTGGAGCCGGGCGACCGATGGACGAGATGGTATTTGAACGAATCGTATGGCTGGTCTCGGCGGGAGCAAACATTCGTTCACCGCAGTGCTTGGCTGGCCCGGCTCGCCTTGACTCGAACCTCTCTTCTGTGTCCATGTACATGCGGGTAACACGGGAACGAGGCCGGCGGGATAGCTTTCCTTTGTGTTTGGTGGACAAGCCCCTCGGTAGCGTGCGAGCGAGCCGCGACTTTCCGGTTGCCTTCGCCCGGCTTTGCATACCAAATGCCGGCTGGACCTTGTAAGCAGTGACGTCCCCAGCTGGACATCTGGGTGGCTGATGGACGGCCTCCCGGGTTTCCTGAAGCTCCGCCGACGAAGCAAGATGGAAGGCTGTCAGGGTGACAGAGCCTCTGCCGGCGCCACGCCATCCGATTGGAGGCTTAACCCCGTCACTATAGGCCAGGTTTGCAGGTGCGCAAGCGAGAGGGGAGCCAAATGACCGGGCCGTGCTATGAGTGGCTTCTGGCCGTCCGGCGCCTATATTGCTCACTGGACGGTGGCACGATGCGGGTCATTGGGCTCCATCCAGAGATCCCAGAGATGCGCGAGGCTTGGCGGCCTGTCCAGTGGGCCCGGGGAGGCCGGAAATGAGATGCGGTCGCCGGGGGGGGGGTCATGGGTAGAGGCGAACCACAAGCTACAAAAGAGGAGGGGGGAAAAGGGGGGGGGGGAAGATGAGTGGTGTTCACGAGGCTACTGGGGAGCTCGGCATCATGCCCGTGCCCGTGCGTTCTTTGACCGGCTGTGGGAGTCCGTGCAGTCGGGCCATCTCAAAAGGTGCATTTTCGGGGGAAGCTGGCCGCGCGGGTCACGGGTCCGGTTCCGCGAGGGAAGAAAAGAGAGGAATGAAAAAAAAAATGCATTAAAAGCAAGGAGATGCATCAAGACTGGCACATCAGTGCATGACCCGGGCGCCGTGGCCGGGACCCGCGTCCGCAACAGCCATCGTGCATCTGGACTCGCTGGGGTAGAGGCCGCATGCGAGGCCCGTCAGGGCTGGGGAAACCGGCCGATGGGAACCTAGGTGTAGACCCGGCATTTCATGTTTAGTATGTGTACGCACATGTAGCTCTGAGGTCCAGATTAGAGTGCCGGGCGACCATGCGACAACGGTCCGGCCCGGGACGAGCGGGACCGTTTGTTTCCGTCTCTAAAAATAAGCCAATTAGAAGGACCAGACAGCGCCGTTTGACATGCTAGCCCTTCGCCAAGGTCCCGTCTGTACCCACCGCCAACGGCTTCTTGTTTGTCATTGATGCCTGAGCGCCGGACGCTTCCCGGAAACGTCTCGAGATGCCGGTCTGGCCCTGCACGGGGCGTAGCCTCTCTGCCTGGACGCGCCCTGGTCGGCAGCCGGGGCACAAGGAGGAGGGGGGGTGGAATGGCGCTGTCTAGCCGGCCCAGTCGCTTCTGCCCGTACTGTCAGATTAATTAAACCCCTGGGACTACTGCCGCTGAATCGCGGATAGAAGAGGGGCGGCACTGAGGTTTGCTGCATCGATTGGGCTGACGGCGTGGCAGCCTTGTATATACCGCTCGTCCTGCTATCAAGCCCCCCCCCCCCCATCTTCCCTGCTGGCCCGGCTTTTCCATGCAGATCCGGGCCGTCATTTCTTTGCCTCTGGCCGGGTGCGTGTGGCCCTGGTATACAGCACCTAGTGCAATGACGAGACCGGTGGCTTGCAAACAAGGCCGAGGCCGAGCCCCGATTGGAGCAGTGCGAGCTTTTCTAGATTGCAGGTGTGCTTCCAGGCTCCAAGATTCGCCTGGACCTGCTGCAATCTCTGTCTGGTCGACGACTGGCTCCGGTGAATGGGATAGCCCCTGTTCGTGCTTTGCTTTCAAGCACCCGAGTAGGCCAAAAAATCGCGTCAGTGTAATCCTTGCTCAGCCCATCATCCCCGGGGGTGGGGGGGGGGGGTGTCCGTCTTCACCAATCCCGGAAGCTTGTATGGCGTCGAGAGTGGAGAGTAAAATAAACTGCGAAATAAATGCAACGATACGTGGTAGGTAAAAAACGAACAAACATCAATTTGTGCGAGAGCAAGGTGATCGGGGGCCCCATAAGAGGATCGACGCTTTTGTGACGTGGCCCAGGGCCCCGAACAATGCGTCGAGTACTCCACACCCTTGGGCGTGACACACAGCAAACAGGATCGCACAGGAGAAACAGGCGTACTCGGTTCTTGGCTTGTAACCTCTGTAGCAGCCGGCGCTCGCACAAGGACAGGCACGTCCCAGGAGTCCGGAGACCGGGGCGGAAGAGTCAGAAGAGGAAGGAGAGGAGGGGCGTACGTAGGTTGCCGTCGGACTGGAATGCCGCTTGGCCGAGAGATGGCGTTGCCGTGACTCGACGCAAAAGAGAGGGTCGGGCGCGCAACGCTGCCCTACATCTACTATGATTTCGTAAGAGAGGGGGGGGGGGGGGTCGATGGCATTTCTCCGGCGGAGAGAGCTCCGTGTGTGATCACGGCACATTTGCCTCGGAGGCCCGGACCAATGTGCAGAAACATGAAAGAAAAAAAGAAAAGGAGAGGAAAAAGGGCTGACGACGGCAGCTCGATGGGGGAGGGGGTCGGACGTCGCGTTCCTGTACATGCACGTATGCATGCATGTAGGCATGGCGGACGACAGGCTCGCAGCTCACGACATGGAGCAGGCGACGTAACAAGACCACGGTGATTAAATAACCGTCATCATGGTCGGTACGATTGCTTGCACAATCAGACTGGCGCACCCGTCATGTCTCACGATGAAACAACGCACCCCCTCCCCCTCCTCCATCTCTGGGGCCGTCAAATCTTCTTCCCACCCTCGAGGCTGGCCGAGGCTATGTATGCGCCATGCAGGGCAACGCTCTGCATACAACAAGGTGGTCTAGTTGACGAGATCCGTGACGCACACTCACAAAGGGCTTTTTAACCGAGCTGCGCCGTCTGGTTTCTGGGGCCCCTGGATCCCGCGTGACTGGTCTTTGACTGGCAACTCCTAGTTCTGTCCGCCATCATTGAGGCATATGCAGCTCGGCCTCTGGATCCGCCCTGCTGATGGTCCATCTCTCGGGCGGGCCCATGCTGCTAGGCCGGCCAAGTGAAATTCAAACATGCAAAAGCGGCGGGCGATCTAGGCATGCATCGCCAGGGGGGGGGGGATGATGGAGAGAGCTGCGCCGCCAGCACAGCACCGTCCACTTCCGAAAAAGATGCTGCAATCTGCAATGGCCTGAACCCGGCTCGAGGGTTTGCGTATGGGTTGGGGGGGGCGTGTCCCGCAATGGCCCTGTCCTACCTTACATGGAAGCTCGTCTTCCCCCCCCCCACCCTCCCTCCGGGGGCGGGCGTACGATGTACATGAAGACGGGACTTGGCCGGCCTACGTAGGCAGTTGATGTGAAAAAAAAACCCCCAATCGCCAACATGGACGCCGGCCGTTGCTGCGTACCGGAACTGTCAGCTGGATCGCGATGTTGCGTCGAGACCAACAGCAAGCAGCCCCCCGACCTGCCGACTTCCAGATTGACCCGAGGTGTCGAGGCATGTACTCGTGGTTAACGTCCCCCTCCCCCCCCCCCAGGGTAAAGCACCAGACAAGGGCGCGCAGACACGCACGCACGGTTGTTCGGTCCCCGCCGTTCCCCCCCCCCCTTGCCCTTCTTGCTACACCCCTCCCGGGCATCACCACCTCACCGCGCACAGCACGCCGAATCGCGTCGTCGCCTCGCCTTAGATCGGCAGCGGCGGTGTGTAGGACAGTCAGTGTATTGTTTCGAGGTTTCGCTGGCGCTGCTCAAACGCGTGGCAGTGTCTGGATGCTGCATGTACTCTTCGTCTTCAACCCGCAGCCCTGTGAGGCGCCGGGCCTGTCCCTTGCCTTGGCCTTGCAGTCTAACTTGCTTGGCTCAACATTGCATCCGTCACCTGACAAGCACACTATTCTTCATTCTCTCTCCGTCATCGTCGCTCGCCGTCTTTATAAAATCGCCCGCCCCCCCCCCCCTTCAATCTCTCCCACCTTTGACCAGCGCTAGGCTTGGCCACCAAGCACCCGTCAGGTTGTCCCGTCTCGACTCTTGGTCCTGCAACCTCTTCCAAGCCGTCCCGTCCATGACCAGAAAGCGTCTCCCTCGTCCTGTCATCGTGGCACTCTTCCCACCATCGTCTGTCTTTTTGCTCGCCCGTCATGACCCGTTCCAACGAGTCCGTCGAGGTCAACCGGGGCTCCATTGCCGAGCACGAGGACTTGTAAGTGCAACCTCCCGCCTGCCCTTACCCTGCGTCTACCAGGTTCTCACCTCTTGGCTCGCTGCACCAGAACCAAGCCGGCGCCCCGGGCCACTGAAGCGGAACGAGCGCATCAGAAAAACGACCGTCTCCGCCGCTGGTTAGACGAAGAGGAATCTCGAATCGTCAGGCTATGCGCGCAGCCCCGAACCCAGCCATCCGCGCCGACACACACTTAGCGTCGCTCGCTCCCCTGGTCTACAAGTTGGGGATACGAGTGTCGGTTTTTCATTTTTGCGTATGTTCAACGGCGGTCCTCGGGAACGCATGACGCCATGGCTAACTGCATTGCATGGCAGGGGCGCACCGGAGCGCGTCTGTTCGTACATGGGGGGGAATAGATGGACATGGCCATACTAGGTTGATCGCCCAAGATGCCGTGCATTGTCCAAACAAAAAAAGCATTGTCTTGGGTAATGGTGTCTAGAATAGATTACAGGGTACAGCCTACATAGTCAAGAGATGCGAATCGCAAGGGACCAAGGGGTTGTGTCGTGTCATTCCATCAATCACTCACTGTCGGTACCTGTGACGCTGGTGGGTGTGCCGCTGTATAGGGCCAAGTCGCCCTTGGATAGTATGCTCGTTGTACGGTACATACATGTGTAGGTAGGTGTAGCACAGGGGTCGGGCAAGGTTGGGATGAGCCTGGGCCTTGCCAAGCTTCATTGCCAGACTCTTTTACAGAGTATCCGTAGGCACCAGCCCAATTACGCATGTACGACGACTTGGTCGAGGTCGTTGCAGCAGGTATGCACTCCAGCACACAAAGACATGGGGATGCGCAACCGAGGGTGGCCGGGGACAGGCTGCCGGGCTTGAATGGGCACCGATTTCGACAAGGCCCGGGGCGATGCGCCGAAGATGTCGCACAGAACAAGACTGAATCGCGATGCCCCGGCTACTTTGCGTACCAATAACCGAGATTCGCCCATCCCCAAAGCCAGCCGGCATGGGGTGCGTGAGGTGAGGTGGCAGGAGAACTCACCATCCACTGGCCAGAGGGAGCTACAGAGGGTGTAGGTAAGGATTGTAAGAGGGGGTCGTCGAGGCCCAATTCTCACCTCGTGCCTCGCATGGTCATGGCTCTCAGTTTGCCTTGTAGGCATTCGTACTCGGACGCCCAGGGAAATATTAAGAATGTCGGAGGTGCGGGTCCCTGTGCATCGGTGCGTCCTCGGTATCTCATGTCTGTGCGCCTCCCCTGTCGGCATCTCGAGCGCTACATCCAGCCTTTATGCAGCCAGCCGGTTGACCCATTCAGCGGCACACGTGTTTGGAGTCCTTGGATCGTTGGACGCTGTGCCAGTTGTAACGGGCAAAAAAGGCAAGGTGGCTGAGGTGGGGATGGCTCTTTGTGTCGGCATAGGACCTCTGAGGGTGCGTGCTATCGTTGACGGCACCCAGGTTCTATGGCATGGGAGCCCTGGTTGGGTGCCAGTCAAGAAACGTCAGAGGGGAGTGGCAGATTCCCGACAGGGGGTCTGGCTGGCACGTCTGGGGCTGTTCGTCCCGTCCCTGTCAAGAGTCCTCACCACGACTGGAGTCATTGGTTCTCCAGTGCTGGGCAGGGCACCCCAACACCCCCGTCCCCTGCATTTACAGCGCCCAGGTGGTGGGCGCCCGGAACTGTCGAATCCCGCGCGGGCTGCTACACCTACGTAGGTTAATAGACCTACATGTATTCGTACGAACGAATACCCCTGGCTCGACCCTAGGGCTCGGCCTCTGAGCAGCTGCAACCACTACCTCAACAACCATGATTATGAATCAATATTCAGGCGTATTGCACAAAGTCGTAGAGTGAATCGGGCTCCTCCTGCTGTGTTGGGCAGAGCTCAAGTGGGGCTCACATTTCAATCACCAGCTTGCTTCAACGTGGCAGAGGACCGCGGGATGCCGGGACGGGCTGCGAATCCCCTCAGCCCTAGGAACAAAGCCGCCTTGGAGCTCGATTAGAGACAGGAGCATAGGCCGCCGCCCACGCCGCACTTGTCCTCCTCACTGTCAAACAGGTATCGGCTCATGACCAAGTTCAACGCCGACCGGAAAGAGCAAATGGCGACAGACAGCAGATGACGACAGCCTCCGACTGCGTGAATGAAACAGCGAGCGAGGCGGAGAGGTGTGTTGGGCAACGACCAATGGTGATGACATGTCAAGACACACACTCCGGTTGATTTTCGACTGTTGGCGGCCCAAGGAAAGATGATTGAGTCACCTACAGTGGGCGATTACGGAGCAAGAGCGTGACAGCCTGCCGCGAGCGCTGTTAAAGTGGCCTTGAGCCAGAGGAGGAGACAAGAGCAAACGGATAGTAGAGGAGGGGGGGGGGGGGGGGGGTGAGACATGAGAAAACAAGGGATGAAAATTCCCGTCAAGTGTGTACGTGGCACATTCAAGTACTGCACATGGTTTGTAAGGTTCGGCAGACAATGGAGGTGGAGAGGAAACGGACGGACAAGAATGATGGGCTGTATGTACCTTGACGTTCTTGTTCTGGGTGGCCAGGGGGTCAACGGCACTGCAGATAATTGACACCCCTTCCCCGCACGCTAAGCAGAGCGCAGAAACTCACGGATGGAGGAATCGCAACCCTGCCCTGCTGAGGTCTCTGCCTAGCTCTGCTGGCTCATGAAACGGCGCCAATCCCAGCTTTGGCGCAACTTACTAGGCGGGCACCTCCAGGACCACGCATAGCACCCGTATGCTGAGGTGAATACGAAGCGGCAAGTCTGAAATGGGCAAGGTCGGTTCTGCGTGTACCCCCGGGGTGTTGCGAGTGCCATGCATCTAGTGGCTAGCGTGAACGCCTCGTGGAGATCCACACATCGACAGCTCCACATCTTCAGGGCATGGGTGTGTGTACTGTGGACATACGGGTAGCTGACGGGCCGTTGGCGCCCTTGGAAGGCAGGTACGGGATACGTGCTGTCCTCCAAGATGCCTGGTACTGTTCCTAGGCACTGGCTGCCTATGCACCTATATATCCGTACCTTTCTAGGTACCTATCGAGAGAGAAAGACGGCACGTTTGTCGAGGCCAGTGCTCTGCAGACTGCCCAAATAAACAGCCCGCCAAAGGTCGGTTGTGGGCCCGAGCCCAACTCGTAGATCGTAGATGCCACGTACAGTATGTACTCTGCTCCCCATGTATCGATACTTTCAGGTGGTGATGACAGCGAGGCAGTCCCATTCACGTGTGGTACTTACTGATAGGTATGTGGTATGTGCGGTTGTACGTGTGCCACCCACACAACCTGCAACCACTGCTGCCCATCCCTTGGTACTAGTAGGTTTACGTGCCGATTGTCCAGGGGGGGCTAATGTCTGACAGCGGTAACTGAGGAAGCAGGTGGACAACGGAAGAAAGAAATGCATACAACGTGTTCTCCTCGGGCCTTTTTGCGCTGTAAGTGAGTCCTTGTACAACTCCTCCCTCGACGAGCCGGGTGTGGCGACACAAGGCTAGACGCCGTCGCATCTGCGTCAATGGCGGAACCAGGCCAGAGACTGTTCTGTCGTGATCCGGCGCGGCAATGTGCAAAAAGCTTAGCACGATGCACCAAGTATGTACGTTTCGAGGCCAAGCTTGTGGCCGGGTAAAAGATGGCTTGGCTTTGGTCCGGGGAACAAAGAGAAAGAGCGGGGAGGAAAAAGTCGACGAGGGCGTGATCTTGTGTGTGTGCGGTGCGCGCATACGGGCATACATTGTGTCTGTAGGTGATTTACTTGGATGGATTCCGTCACGGTGAAGCGGGACGAGCCGACAGCCCATCTCTGTCTGCCGAAGGCTGCCTCTTCTCTTAGGTAACTAAGGTAGGCAGTTCCACTTTCTATTTGCCGACGGGGCTCTCTACAGTGTGAGCGCTGTGCCGACGTCTGGCCGACATGGTTGAACCAGGCAAGAGCAGCACGGGTTGCTATGCAATTCGCGGGGCGCGGCCCTCTCTGCCGCCGACAGCTCGGGCGAGGAACAGCCGGGGCGTACAGTGTAAATGCGGGGTGCTATCCACACCGTAAGCGTCCCGGCAAGGCTGGGCGCTCGGTGCTCGCCTCTCGCTCTTCCGGGCCGCGATGCTGCCCTCTCCACGCCCCCTCAGGGCTCTGTCGACCGGTTCGCCCATCGCCTTTCCGGCTCCATCGCGGAGCTGCCGTCAAGCAAAGGCCAGTGAGACAACGGCATGCTAGTGGGACCGATCGCGCAGGCCCGCAGGGCACACGGCATCTTGCCCTGGTCCTCAAGCCGGGGCAGGTTTGCGGAGCTATCTGGATATTCAGCACCTCCTCCTCCAGGGCTGTCGTCACGCTCCCAGTGGGCGGCGTTGCTCTCTCTGCGGCTGCATGACATGCCGCTCACCGCAACATGTCGCTCGCATCTCAAGTACCAATGAAACGACTACCCCGTCCTTGTCAGACGCCACCTGGGCCGACCGACAGCTGCCAAGCTTGGTGACACGGCTTTGGTCTGCTCTGCTATCGCCATAGCACGGTCCGTTCCATTTGCTACCGCTCTTGAGTCCCGTTTCGTCAGCAGCTAAATCAGTTGAGCCGCAACTGTCAGGTACTCCCGATCCCGCCCTGCCCTCCCGCCATCTCCGTGTCAAGCGCACTCACCTTCGATACACTGGCCCGTCAGCCCTTGGGGCCAGGACCAGATCGAGTACACAACACCCTTGCAATGACTTGCTCTCATCTCCCACACCCCATGCAGCCAAAGCTCGCCTGCGCCTCTCCATAGCCTTTCCACTTTGGCTGTTTTCTTCCCGGCCGCTGGTATGCACCGCCGTGTCCACTCAGGCACCTCTCGGTCGTCTTCGAGTCAGCCGTCTGTTGGTCCTACTTTGGTCCCTTCTGTCTCCCCCTCACTCCCTCCTCGACCATAAAGGCCGTCACTTGGACCACTCTCCCGGGCCCCTCCTGCCCAGAGTTTTCCCCAAGCATTCCCAAAACTTGCTTTAGCATCCTGCTTCATACAACTCGTCCTCAGCACACCCAAGCATAAGTTCAGTCGCGGTTCCTCTACCGGACCACCCACAATCCCTAATGCCGCCCACCTCCAACGACTCCCTCATCGTCAATGTCGGCAGCCGCACGGGGTTTGTCGTCCAAAGCCCCTCCCTGTGTGTTCTCTTGCTGACCTACCCTTCTCCGACTGCTAGCTCGACCGACATGCCATCGTCGTCCAACGGTGGCCCGCACGTCTCCACCGACATCCAAAGCTGGCTGGATGATGCTGGACCGTCAGTCGTCAGGCTGAGCCTTATTCGCCCCGAGTCGCCGTCACCCCCGGAAACGCGCACCAATCTCTGATACGTTATGACGCAGCGCTACCCTCCTGGATCCCCTGCAGGAGGGGCCTTTACAACAAGGCACCTCCACACTCAGCTGCGTGCTAGCGACGCATTGCCGCACAACACCGGGTGGGAGGTGCCGTCTCACGTTATCAGATTTGCATCAAATTGCTGCCATGGATTGATCCAAGTCGGCCTTGGGTACTTGCATCATTCTCTCTGAGGCCGTCCCTTTCTGCCTCGGAACCCCAACTCAGCTGAGCGCCCTAGGCCGATGCTCTTGCCAGTTCCCGCGCCGTGCGAATGAGCGATTGTCGGCTTTGAATAACTCTCAATCCCCAACCGCGGAGCTCGTGGGGCACCTGCTTACACGGCTGCATGGCCATGGCCGACCACCTGCAGGTCATCTTGGGCTACATGCTCCCATGAGTCATTTTCGGCCACATGGTCAAGGAGTTGCAAAGTAAAGACAGAACACGGTGTACGGGGGCTGTCTCGCAATGGTATTCTTTGGGGTGATGTTGGATATTTTTAGTCAGCTGCGTCTTTGAGGGCACGCCTCTCTAGCATGCGGGGAGCATCACTCTTGTTCGTATGCATCACCGGCTGCCTTGTTCACCTGCGTTCCCTCTCCTTGGCAAGCACAAGCATTGCAACTGATGAATTCTTTTGGCTTTTTGGTTAGAGATGCTGCGGCTCCATGATTACGCGCTGAGAAAAGTCCGTCTGCCAGGCGTCTTCCAGCATGTCGAGGCCGTCATCTGAAACCGAAATTTTGGCGCAAGACACTCGATTGCTTGAACTACCAAGACTACAGCTCAGGAGTAGTACACGACTCCACATGGCGGGCTTCATCGCTCTACCCGTGTCAAAGTTACTGCTTTGCGGCCTCTCAACCCATTCGGGCCGAGAAAGACGGACTGGAGTCTGGTCTGAACCGCCTTTGGAGGGTTCAACATCAAGCAGGTACCGACCTTGGCATAAAAAATTGATGTCAGCCACGTACTGATAGACATATGTGCTAGATTTTACGCCCCTACTGCGTCAGTTTCTTGACCCGGACCGCATCCCCCGTACCTCTGTCCGGTCAGTTGCCGGGCGGGTCTTCGAAATCCCGGCTTGCCCATCGGATATGCCGGCTCAGGGGTCCTGTCCCCGGAACAGGCCATGTGAGCATTGCATACCTGTAATGTCACTGCGGCACGAGGACCTGACGCCGGACCCAGCCCCGGGCTATTCCCACATAATCGCATATTGTGTAAGTCATTGCCTCACTGTCTTCCACGCAAGCATCCCCGCACATCTGCCACGTTGTTTCGCGCATCACCTCATCTCCGCACTTCGTGATTGGCAGGGCTGTGCGTGGCGCAGGGGGGGGATGGCGACACGGAGATGAGGCCGGAGAGGTTCCCCAACATCCCAGTGGTTCGCGTGGCGCGCGAGACAAGGGGGGCGCGTGGATCATTTACATCTTGTCTCTGCTTGGTACTCGAGATGGCGGCAGGGACAGGGATCTTGGCGATGCTGCGGCGCTCGGGTGACGGCCGATTCGCGTGGTGTCGACGACGGTTTGCCAGGGCTCGGGTCGGTTCTCGCTCTGTAGAGGACTGGCCCGGAGCAAGCGTGAACTTGGATCCTGTCTAGGTTCTTGATCCCCGAGATGAATGTCGTTGGTGCTGATTTGCATTCATGGACGTGGACGGCCGTCTCCAGCAATTTTCATGACAAAATCTTGAGCTGAACAATGATGTGATAGCCCGAGAGGTGGACTGTTTCGTCAAGTCACCCCTGGGCGTCGTGCAAACCAGATCCGAGCAGGGTGTCCAACGTTGGCCAAACATGGGGATGTATTATCTCGACGAAGCGTTTTGCGGGAGCGTGATAGCGTTTGGAAAGGGGTTGGTGGCGCGATGAATGTCTTTAATACGTTGGTGGTGAAGGCAGCAGGAGGACAAACCCTCGGTGTCATGGTAGCCTCGACATTTTGTTCCGTCATTGTGGATTCCCGCCAATCCCTCGGCGCCACTTTTGATAATTTCCCGGTTGAGGTGTTGTGTGACACGTTCCCCACGACAGTCCCCACGACAGTCCCCATGACAAACATGTACGGGTCAAATGATGCCGGCGGGTTTAGAGAGTGTAGGGTAGGCCGTGGCATGTTGGGGGGGGGGGCATAATCAGGCCCGTGCGGTCTCGTGTGGGAAGCATTCTGGAATAGTCCCTCCACGTGCTCGACGCACATGCATGTAGATTCGAGCCGCGGGCCGTCTTGCGGCGGGCCGCTGTAGACTGTTGGTCTCGGAGAAGGCTGTTGGGCGCGACTTGTCACCATCCAGAGGTATTAGTGCATGCACGAATTGATTAGCCCACAATGGGCGTCATCCGCAATTGACTTTTTTCTTTCTCGCGCATACTTTGCGGGCGCGCTGAGCATGGCCGTCGGGTTGCTTTTGCGGGGGTTTCAGCTGCTGCGCGCAGAGCAAATGGACGTGACAAACGAAATGGATGACGGGACCGCTTGCGAGTGGCTGGCGACGGGGTTTGCCCGATGGCGTGCTTCTGCTTTACGAAGCTGTTGATAATAGAAAACCCCCCCGATATTGTTACTACCCTTGTCGACAAAGCGCTGTCGCGAGTGGGTTCCCCCGTCGAGCACGCAATCCGCCACCGTTTTTATTAACACCAGGAGGCTCCTCGCCGGACCTGCTCATTGCTTCGTCTACTTTATTCCTGTACAGTATTATTTACTCTCTCTCGCCGACTGTGCCTTGATCGGTGCCCCATGTCCTCAGCCGCTCTCTCGACTGGCCGCCCCCTCTTCCTTTTCCCTCGGCTTTTCCATCCGACCTTTTGATCATCCCCCCGACTCGTCTCAACATTTACACACATAATTCCCGCCAGCCAAACAAGCGCAACCATGGCGCAACCGCCCTCGTCGGCCGACTCGTCGACGGCCAACAAGCACCATGCCGACGAGGCCAAGGCGCGGCCGCCCTCGCACGACGACGCAGAGGGCCTCGTCTTTGCCCAGTCCGACTTCCTCAAGCGCTCCCTCTCGGCCCGCCAGGTCCAGATGATTGCCATTGGCGGCACCATTGGCACCGGCCTCTTCCTCGGCACCGGCAAGTCGCTCGCCACCGGCGGCCCGGCCTCGATCCTCATTTGCTACTCCATCATCGGCGCCATTGTTTTCGTCACCATGCTGTGCCTGGGCGAGATGTCGGCCTTTATCCCCGTCGCCGGCAGCTTCTGCACCTTTGCCGGGTAAGCCGCAGCCCGCTCCGAACACCGTCCGTCTCGAGACGGACGCACCGCTGACCTGCCTTTTGTATATAGCCGCTTCGTCGACGACGCCTTTGGCTTCGCCCTCACCTGGAACTACTGGTTCAACGACGCCGTCTCCACCGCCTCGGACCTGGTCGCCCTGCAGCTCCTCCTGCAGTACTGGACCGACAACTTCCCCGGCTGGGCCCTCAGCCTCATCTTCCTCTTCATCCTCATTGCCATCAACATCATTTCCGTCGGCGCCTACGGCGAGCTCGAGTACTGGCTGAGTCTGCTCAAAGTCATTACCATTGTGGTGAGTGGGCCGACAGCAGAGAATCCACCGCCACGCCCCCGTTGCTGATGCGCTGAACCCCCCCGCCAGGCCTTCATCATCGTCGGCATCGCCGTCAATGCCGGCGCCAACCTCGAGGGCCGTTACATTGGCGGGGAGAATTGGCGCCTTCCCGGTGCTCCC
>JAPEBW010001399.1:0-24885 GCA_027405785.1 Ophiocordyceps robertsii | reverse complement strand
ACTGTTTCTTTATAAATAATAACCTTATAAGCTAGGCTTGCTAAAAACAAAAATCTATAGCACTCTCTATATGCGAGGCCGAATATATAGGCCTTAGGGAGGCTAATAAAGAAGCTTTATATTTATATAGCTATTTTAATACTATAGTAGAAGGAATGTCTATAAATATACCTAAAAATAAAGTCCTTATAATTTTTATAGATAATTAATCTACTTTAAAAATAGCAAAGAATCCTAAATCATATAAGCTAAGAAAACATATAGGCTTAGCATATAACTTTACGCGTAATAGTATTAAAGAAAAAGAGATAAAGGTTTATTATATAAAATCTAAAGATAATATTGCAGATATATTTACTAAGGGATTAGGTTTTATACTATTCGATAAATTCCGAAGTTTACTAGGAATTAAAGAGGTTATAATATAAATCCCTATAATAGGGGTTTTTAGCTATTTCTTGCTTTCTTTAGCTTTCCTCTATATAACCTAAGGTTTTTCTTTTTTCACCTATATAAAGGTTTTCCTTAGATAATAAAAATAAAGACGTTTTACTTAAAATTATAATAAGTTTTTCCCTTTAAGAAAGATTAAAAGCTTTAAGTTCTTTCTTAAAAAATAGGTTTTCTTAAGCTATAAACAAAAGAATTTTTCCTTATTTAAAGGCTTTTTACTCTACTTTAGTTAGTATGTCTAAAGCGCACTTATATACTATAAGTACCCTTTAAGGGAGGCTATAAAGGAGTAAAATATACTCTCCCGCAGCCTATAGGCCAAATACAGCATAAATAACACATGACATAAATACGCTAAAATATCTATTTAATCCGCTATACAATTCTGCATACTATACATATTTTCCTATATTATTCCACCCATATATGAGCAAGACATAAGCAGATTAGGAAGAGGTGTGTGTGGAGACTATATGCATAATCCGTGCCAAGTCGCTGCGCCACCTTGTATTCCTTGCGGGATTAATCCCTAGGCTTATAAATACAATATTGACCTAACAATAGCTATTGGCCTACTATGCATAACTGCGCTAGACAGGGGGCTCTTTTCTAAATCACTTAAGTTACTTATAGCTTAGGAATTGTCTATATAAGGAAGCCTTGGTCCCCCCTTTACCTTAGATAGACTATCAACCTTACACACACATATCTTACCTATTTCTTCACCTTTTCGCACACTCTTTGCATCTCTATAATCTCCTTACTCGTGGCTACAAGCCTGCCCTCTTCTACACCTATTTGCTCCTTAATTAAACCGAATAAGAAAATCTAGGAATTAATCGACAAATCCTTTATTATTCTTTAAAATAAAGCCTTGGTTGAAAACGCCCTTTTTAAAGCTAAGAAAATATAAATCCGTAATTTTAAATTAGATTCTAAATTCTTAAAAAGCCCGGATTTAATAAATATATTAGTATAAGCCGTAGGCGTAGCTAAAAGAGCCCCTCTTACTATAATATAAAGACCCGTATAAATATACTTATTAAAAAACTTCTTTATCCTTAATTACAGATTAAATAGGTATATTTATAATGCATAAGACCGCTTTTTAAACTATATATCGACGTAAGCCTTAGCTTTAGCAGGATCTAAAGAGTCTTTAATCCTTAGGTATAGCACTATCTTTATATAAATTTCTACTAGATTATTTTAATTTAATAACGTTATACTTATACAGACTTTCTATATAAGCATTGCTTCTTTATTTAAATTATAATAAACAAAAATTCACTAAAATCCGAAAATAAGTAGTATTTCTACTATTAGTAAGGAAGTCTAAAAAACGCAGCTTTTAAAAAATTAACACGTTATTAAATATAACGAAATTAAAATAGCTTTTTTTTATACCCCGATTCTTTTTTTAACTTTTTTTCCCTCGTTTTCTTTATCTTCTTCTTTAAAAAAAGAAAAGAAAAAACTTGCTATAATAATATCTTTTTCTTTTCTTTAGCTTAAGCATAAAAAACTATGGCACTTTAATAAGTTAGCGTTATAAAAGACCCTCTTTAATAAAGGTATATTTATTTTTATATCTTTTACTATCCCCGACTATAAGGTCTATAAGCGTAGAAAAGCAAAAGAAATTATATCTTAAGTACAACTAGCTATAAAAGCTATAAGGCCTTTTTATTGGATTTTTTACGACCTTTTTTTATTACTACATTCTTATAATAAGAAGGAATTCGCTTTCTTTATTAAGGACGATTTTACTAACTTAATATTCTTTTATACCCTTTTAAATTTAATATTAAAGGAGCTTCTTAGCTACCTTACTAGCCTTGCAAGCTTTATACTAATATAATTTAACCTTACTATTTATAAGATTTATAAGGATAACAATAAAGCCCTATAAAAAGAATACTAAGAATTAATTATAAAATAAAGGATTATTAACAAAACTTTAGCCCCTGATATACTAGCTTAAGACGGCTCTGCGGAGCGTGCTAAGGGGGTAATTTTCTTAAAGTTATATATAATGCAAATTTTCTTAAACTTACTTATTATCTTTTAGCTAAAAATCTAAAAAACGGCTACTTTCCTTTATAATAAGACGTCTTAATAGACCCTTTAAAGACCTTAAACTTTTTATACTAAAAAACTATAAACTTAGCTTATAAGGAATAATAAGGAGATTCCCCTTTTTTCTCTTAAAATTTCTACTATTTCTATATACGGCTATAAAGCTTACCTTTTAATAATAAAGGCTCTTAAGAATACTATAAAAAGAGACCTTAAGCTTAAAAAATAAGTAAAAGTCGGCTTTTTAGTTAGCTACGACTTTAATAGTATTTATTGAATTTTTATGCTTTCTTAATAAAAGGTTTAAAGGGTATAAGACGTAACTTTTTATAATTAGTTTTCTTTTATAAAGATAATATATATATGGGACCTTATATAAATTAAAGAATACATATTTTAAGTATATTCTATAGATTATAACAATACTATATGTAATGATTTTAAAAGTACTAAAATTTAATTATAAGACATAAGGAAAACGATAAAGTCGAATCCTCTTATTAATACGTAGCTTTTAACCTTAAATTCTTCGCCGCAACTTAATACTATAAATACCTAAAATATACTATTAAAGAACTCTAAAGAAGCGCCTTTTTATAATCTCTTTATAGACGAAAACATATTATATAATATCTTTTAAATCGAGCTTTAAAGCCGCCCGTCTTAAAGTATTAATTTTAATAGTATAACTAATATTCCTATAGCGAAAGATATACTAAAGGATATATAAAATCCTTAAGACTCTTTTTCTAAGCCTTTTAAAGCTTCCCGACTTATAAGGAATTCTACTGCTTTTACTGCTTTATTACCCTCTTCTTTTTAGCTATTATAGGCTTTATTTAACGCTTTTTTCTACGCTTTTTAAGAAAATATAATATATAGTAGAGATATACCGCTACTACCTTATTTTTAGTTAAACTTAGTAACGTACCGTTTCGGTAATAAATTTAAAGAAGCCGGAAAAGTAAAGTAGAAATTCTTATTTTAAAGAAAGACCTTTTTCTTTAATTATACACCTAAAATATTAATAACCTTTTAACCTAAACCTTTAGCTTAGTTATTTAGTTATAAATTTAATAAGCACGGATATCTATAAAGATTTAAAGCTTGCTTTTACGTTCGCAGAGACTTATAGCCTTATAATAATAAAAAAACTTACGTAGCTACTTTAAGAGTAAGGAATTTCTATATTCTTATAGCTATAGTAGTAAAATATAACCTTAAAACCTAATCCCTTAACGCTATTAATATATTTACTAATATAAACCTTAATAAAGAGATTTATATTTATTTCCTAAATAGATTTAAAATACTTAAATATATATTCCGGCTAGTATAAGCCCTTTATAAACTTTAAGAGTTTCTCTTTTTTTAGCAAAAAGAGCTTTTTTTAACCCTTATTTCGTTATAGCTCTAATAATACCTAAAGAAACCTTATATCTTTATAGCAAATTCCTTATTTACCTTTTTCTATATTCCCGATATTATTATTATGTTTCGAAAGAAAAATAAAAAAGAAGCTAAAGACCTTATATCTCGTCTTAAAAAAATATACTTTACTACTAATAACGGCACCTTAACCTTTTTTCTAAGACTACGTATTATAAAAGACTAGTAGCTTTAAAAGCTATATATTAGCTAGTTTACTTATCTTTATAAAATACGCAATATATATAACCTTAACCTTTTTATTTTAAAAGAATCCCTTTTTCTTATTCTTAAAACCTTAAAGAAAAGTACAACTACTATATTTAGTAAAGAAATCTACTACTACTAATCCTTTATAGGATCTTTTAAAATTTTAGTAATTTCTATAAAACTAAATATTTCTTAAGCCTTAAATACTCTTGCTAAAGTTATATAAAATCCCTCCTAGTAATATATATAGCTAGCAAAGTCCTTTATTTCTTACCTTTATTACTTCTGCTATTTTAGCATCGAATTCGCTAATACTAAAGACTTTAAACTACTTATTTATACGGATATAGCTTTTATAAACGACTTAAAGACTAGAAAATCTAGTTAAGAATATATTATAAGCCTTTTTAATAGGCTTATTACTTAGCCTCCTAAAAGGTAATATTCGGTTACTACCTTATCTATAGAAGTAGAGCTTTTATCTCTCTCGAATATAGTAAAAGACCTTATTTCGATTTTATACCTCTTTTTTAGTATCTCTTTTAAACTAAATATTCAAATCCTTATAATTTTCTATAATAATAAATAAACTATACGCCTTATTACCTCGAAGATCTTTAAGATTAAAACGGCCTTAAAGTACGTTAAACTCTTTAACTACTAAGCTAAGTAAGAATTCCTTTAAAATATATTTACTATTAATTTTATCCCTTTAAATTAATAAGTTATTAACTATCTTACTAAAGTACTACTAAAATAACGCTTCCTTAAATTTCGAAAGTAGTTTCGACTTACTAATATTATAAACCTTTACCCGTTGTTTATAAATTTTAACTTAAAATAGCTATTTAAAGCTATTTAAGTCTTCCCTCTTTTAAGGCTTAACATAGGGGGGTATATTATATCTATTTTTTAATATCGTAGTAAATACGCTATAACTAATAGCAGTAGTAGTAGTAGTAGTAGCACAAGCCTCCTTAAATCTTCCTTCAATTTCGGCCTCCTAAAGCCTTCCCTTTATAATTTAGCAATATTTAGACTAAAGGCTATTTTACCTTTTAATATATAGACTTTATATAGACCTTTTATAGGCCCCCTTTTTAATAAAGACTATTAATATTCGTTGTTATTAATTAGATTATTTATTATTTCCCTGCTTATTTTAAATTACTCCTTATTATGTATAGGCTATTAAATAGCTACTAAGAATAAAATAAGAGCTTTACTACCTAGTTTATTATTTCTGGCTTTTATTTACGAGATAATTTTCTTTATATAAATTGCTCTCTTACTAAATGCCTTAAATAGGCCTTCTCTACGTTCGAGATAATATATTCAAATTAGCTTTAAACACTTTAAGGACTAGGCCGGTATAAATAACTAGTAAGCTCTTTAAGACTAAGCTAAGATATTATTAGCTTATAGTTAAGCCGCTATAAAACGTTAGTATAATACTAAGTAATATAAGCTTAAGTTTAAGCTAAGTAATTAAGCTTAGCTATAGCTTAGTAAAAGTTACTTAGTAATTAATAGCTATATAATAAAGATTAAAAAATGCCGTACTAAACCTTTTTAAATTATAAACATATTAACTATTTTACTTACTAGCTAAATATTTTTTTTTAAACATTCTGATAGTTTTATTAATCTTTTAGCTTTAGCTAGTAAACGCTTTAAATAAATATCTTAACTTAGAACTTAATATAAGCTATTAAAAAGTTAACTATATCTTAAACCTTTAAAAGAAGAAGTATAATTATAATACGGCCCGAAAAGTATTCTTTATTACTTAAAAAAAATAGTTTAGCAGCTATTACTTTTAAGTGCTTACTAAGGCCTCGGCGTAAACTAAGCTTATTAATAAATTTTAAGAGCAGTTAGAGTTACTAGCTAAAAGAATTACTGCGACTTATAAAAAGTAGGCTTTTATACTAGTAATATTTAAACCCTTATAGTTAAAAGAGAAAGTATAGTAATTACTATAGTATTAACTATAAATAATATAGCTATATTGCTATAATTTATTACTATATTAATAGTTGCCTCGCTTAATTTTCCTATAAGTAGTCTTACTTTTCTTCTATGCTTATATATATATATATATATATATTCTTTTTTTTTCCTCTATTTCTTTAATGTTTCCTTTATTCTTACCTAATCCTCTTTTAAATTAGCTTTATACTACTTTATGCCTTTTTTTACTCTTTTAATCGTACTAAGCTTAGATTTCTTTTTTTATAATGCTATATTTTATAGCTTATTTTTTAAGTAGATTAACTACTAGCCGTCTTACGTTTCCTTAAAAAGGTTTTTCTACGCTCTTTAAGTATATACTAGTAAGCTAAATCTACTTTAAGCGATAAAATCTAAGAATATTCTTTTTACAATATAAAAATTAATAATCTTTTACTTTACTAAGAGTTTTTAAATATCCTTACTATAAATATATATACCCTTTTATCTAAAAAGATTATTAACAGTATTTATTACTTTGCTCTTAAATAGCCCTTATTAAAAGCTAGCCCTTACTTTTTTACGCCCCGCCGCTTTATACTTATAATAGAACTATATATTTTTTTCTTTTAGTTTCTTAATATACTAAGTGCTTTCTTTTTTTATTCCCTGCGCTTTACTTATTATTGCTCTTTAAACTAAAACTATTACCTTAACTTATTGCTGCTTTATATATTAGCTTATACTATTTCCTTATTTAACTTATTTAATATATTATTGCTTATTATTATTTATATAGCTTACTCCGCTTAAATAAGCCGCTTATAAGCTATATAATAAGATATAAAATTTTTTAATAGGTTAAATAGCACTTTAAGTTACTTACTACTTTTTACTTATATATAAGTAATATGTTTTTTTATAATAATAACCTTACTAATAATACTTTAAGTACTACTTAAATTACCTTAGTTTTAACTTAGGCTTTTAATACTATTATAAACGACGATATCTTTACCGCTTAAGTTATAGAAATCTATAAAATCCTAGCCGCTATTTAGTATAAAGATTCTATCTTTGCTTTTATATTAGCAGCTAAATAAGCCTTTACTACAGCTTATAACTTTACTATAACTTCTAAGCTCTTTTTTAGTTAATACTTACTATATATACTTATAAAAGCCGGGCTTTTAATGCCCTTTATTATTATTAAATTTCAATTAAGAGCTTAATCTAAGTTTCTAGAAATCTAATAGTTTTATATAAGAGGGAAAAACTAAAGTGCTTTAAGTATATAAGAAGGAAAACCCGAAGTTTTCTTCTTTTTACTTTTTAAAGTTTTTTAGTAACTTTATAATACTAACGTGCTATTTTTATTTATATAGTTTTAAGAGTTATTAATACTTATAAGCATAAGCTTAGTACTTTTTAAGCCGCTTAAAATAAAGCTATAGCTTTACTTATAAAGCTTATACTACTAGCTTATAAGTTATAAAATATCCTATCTTTTTAAATAAGACTTTAGTATAAGTAGCGGTAATTTACTTTAGTGTTAAGACTCTTTTATACTAAAATAAAAATATTACTATTATAGTAACAAGGTTACTTCTCTATATATATTAAAAGCTAAGTAATAGCTTACCACTTTAATTTTACTTTAATATAGCCGGTATATTGCCTTTTATAGTAATATACTTTAACTACTTAGTTATAATAGCTAAAAATAATGCTCTTACTACTTTCATTTTTATAGTAATAGCCGTAAATATTTTAAAAGGTTTTAGCGCTACTTATAACTTTCTAATCGCGTATAAGTATACTTTATAGCTATAAAGTTTAATATATTTACCTAGCTTACTGCTAGTATGCTTAGTAATAATAACTAAACTATGATTTCCGCTTAGCTTATGCTTTTCCCTATTAGCTATAATATAAACTTTAAGATTACGCGGCCTTGCTTTAGCTTTACTACGAATTTTAATAATATCTTAATATACTTATTGTAAATATAAGGAGTGTATACGCTAGGGCCCTATACCTATTTTACTATAAGAGCCCTAAGCATAGCCCTAGCCCTTATTTACAAAGGTTAGCTATATATATATAAGGGCACCCCTTCGTATATATATTCCTTCTTAGCTAGCTAAACACTATTATTATCTTTTTAAAGCTCCCTTTTCTATAGGTTATAGCCCTCGCGCGCGCTGCGAAATTGCTACCTTAACCTCTTTACCTTAATTACCTTAATTACCTTAATTATCTTAATTATATTTAAACCCTTCTTTTAACCTATAGGCCCTTAATATTAAAGTCTTTAACTTATAGGGTTATAGGGACTTAGGCTGCGGCCTAAGCCTTATTACGTAAGGAGGGCCGGGTCCGTATATATAGACACGGACCCGCCGCATATAGGCAGGCTCTTTATAGCTTATTATTACAATACTACGGACGGCACCTATACACCAGCCTCTGCTTACTCCGTGACAGTATAAGCTATTAATTATAGACTCGTTCGACGGTATAATAGCGGGAGCTCCGCCTTAAGCGGAGCGGGACGACGCTATTATAAAGTCGTTACGGAACGCCTTAGAGGCGTTAAAGGGTGCGTTAGCCGGCTAGAGAGATAACTTCCTCGCCGCACTAAGGGGGCCGACTATAAAGCCTATTTTAACCCCTATAGCATTTACCGCGCTAAGAGCGGCGCCTATAATTACTATAATGCGGAAGCCGCTTTTATAGCCGATATAAGACGGGAAGCCGGAGAGCTTTTACTTCTTCCTTAGCTGGCTGCAAGCGAAATACTATGCTAACGAGGAATGCGGCCTTAATAGCGGCCGGAGCGCCGTTTAGTACGCGCTCTTATATACGCTACCGGAGCCTTAGATAAGGAGGATCGCGGGTTTTTAGGAAAAGGGGGGCTATAACGGCTCCCGGGACCCTTAAGACTTTTTTTAGCACCTTATCTACGCGTTTAGTAATATATAGGAATAAGAAAAGGCATAAGATAAGCTACGCACCCTTAGATAAAAGGATAGATAGTCTTTTAAGGAGTTCCTCCTTAAGTTTAAGGAGACCCTCTTCCGGGCGGCGGGTACTATAATATAAGAAGATAGCGCGAAGCTAATATAGCTACGGAACTTAATTACCTTAGCGCTCCGCGAGCTTTTTATCCTTATTATTATGCTTTCTATATACGGCGAGTATATTAGCCGCCTTACGAAAGTAGCTTAAGGCTATAAATAGACGCCTCGCTTTTAGAAGTTACGGAAGCGCACTCTATATAGCGGGGACGGGGTTACCCCCCTCTTATAAGATACGCCTGCCGTTAATATTAATAGCGATACCCTTATAACCGCGATAAGGACTAACTACGCGAAACGCCCGAAGAAGGTATCTACGACCCCAACCTCTTTTATGCCGGCGGGCTAGTCCTCTTAGTAGCGGGCTAAATAGGTCTTTAGCGATAAGATCTAAAAACGACGTGCCGACGGCTAATGCTTACGCTACGGAGTAGGCTCTTACTTTGCTGCGAAATGCTTATATAAGCCGGCGAAGCGTCCTTTTATAGGAATCCGCTTTATAGCGGTCGATATACTACCTTAGCTTGCCTTAAACGATAAAGACCCCGCTCTTTATAAAGCGGAGGGAAAAGAATAGCTTTAAGGTAAAGATAAGCCTTAAAGCTATAGTTATTAGTATAAGTAAGGTAAGAGCTAGCAGCTTATATAAAAAAGGATCTTACTTTAATATAAGTTATGCTTAATTAGTTTAAGTCTCTTACTGCTTTTATAGATAAAGGATGCTAATACTACGCTATAGTAGATAAGGCGTTTATACGTTAAATATAAGTGCTTATTAAGAGGATTACCCCGCGCTAAGTAAAAAGCGCCTTAAGCATAATAAAGGGTGCGGAGATTAAAAGTATTACTTAGCTAGCTATAAAGGTAGCCGGCTGCTTAAAGCTTATCGTAGTATATATAATCCTAAAGCTTAAATTCCCTTTAATCTTAAGGAAGCCTTAGCTTATATATATATAGTCCTTCTCGGTTCCGCACTAAAAGAGGCTATAGTTCGGCCTAGCGGAGATATAGCTATACTACGTTAACGGCACCTCCGAAGAGATAGGGGCTATACTAAGGCTAGCCGACGCCTTTAAGGTGCTCGCCTTAGTCTTTATAAGCACGGTTAAACGGCTCGCACGCTAAGAAGGTAAGGCCGCCGCTAACGCGGCGATCTACGCTATAAGCCTTACGGATATCGATAAGGCCTTAAAGACTAAGACGCTAAAATCGCTAGCGGACTTACGGAAGGTTATCTTATAGCGCTTCTACGACTTATTGCCGCTTTTTATAAAGCATAAGGCCGATAAGCTTAACCCTTATAAGCCGGGAGTCGATTATAGGATCCTTATCCGCGTAAACAAGTAAGGAAGGGAGTTCCCCGCGCCCTTTAAGCCGCTATATAGCATATTACGGGCCGAGTTATTAATATTAAAGAAGACCTTTTAAGACTTATTAGATAAAGGGTTTATTTAAGCGAGTAGCTTTAAGGTAGGCGCCTTAATACTCTTCGTTTATATTAAAGTCTTTAACTTATAGGGTTATAGGGACTTAGGCTGCAGCTTAAGCCTTATTATATAAGGAGGGCCGGGTCCGTATATATAGACACGGACCCGCCGTATATAAGCAGGCTTTTTATAGCTTGTTATTATAATACTACGGATAGCACCTATATACTAGCCTCTGCTTACTCTATAATAGTATAAGCTATTAATTATAGACTTATTCGATAGTATAATAGCGGGAGCTCCGCCTTAAGCGGAGCGGGACGACGCTATTATAGAGTCGTTGCGGAACGCCTTAAAGGCGTTAAAAGGTGCGTCGGCCGGCTAGAGGGATAACTTCCTCGCCGCACTAAGGGGGCCGACTATAAAGCCTATTTTAACCCCTATAGCTTTAGCCGCGCTAAGAACGGCGCCTACGATTACTATAGTACGGAAGCCGCTCTTATAGCCGATATAGGACGGGAAGCCGGAGAGCTTTTACTTCTTCCTTAGCCGGCTATAAGCGAAATACTATGCTAATAAAGAATGCGGCCTTAATAGCGGCCGGAGCGCCGTCTAATACGCGCTCTTATATACGCTGCCGGAGCCCTAGATATAGAGGATCGCGGGCTTTTAAGAAAAAGGGGGCTATAATAGCTCCCGGGACCCTTAAGACTTTTTTTAGCACCTTATCTACGCGTTTAGTAATATATAGGAATAAGAAAAGGCGTAGGATAGGCTACGCACCCTTAAATAAAGGGATAGATAGTCTTTTAAGGAGTTCCTCCTTAAGTTTAAGGAGACCCTCTTCCGGGCGGCGGGTACTACGATATAAGAAGATAGCGCAAAGCTAATATAGCTATAGAACTTAATTACCTTAGCGCTCCGCGAGCTTCTTATCCTTATTATTATGCTTTTTATATATAGCGAGTATATTAACCGCCTTACGAAAGTGGCTTAAGGCTATAAATAGACGCCTCGCTTTTAGAAGTTGCGGAAGCGTACTCTATATAGCGGGGATAGGGTTACCCCCCTCCTATAAGATACGCCTGCCGTCGACGTCGATAGCGATACCCTTATAACCGCAATAAGGACCGACCGCATAAAGCGCCTAAAGAAGGTATCTACTACCCCGACCTCTTTTACGCCGGCGGGCTAGTCCTCTTAGCAGCGGGCTAAATAGGTCTCTAGCGATAAGATCTAGAAACGACGTGCCGATAGCCGATGCCTACGCTGCGGAGCGGGCTCCTACTTCGCTGCGAAGTGCCTATATAAGCCGGCGAAGCGTCCTTCCGTAGGAATCCGCTCTTTAGCGGTCGATATACCACCTTAGCTTGCTTTAGACGATAAGGACCCCGCCCCTTACGAGGCGGAGGGAAAAGAATAGCTCCGGGGCAAAGACGGGCCCCGGAGCCGCAGTCGTTAGCATAGGCAAAGCAAGAGCTAGCAGCCCGTATAAAAGAGGATCCTACTTTAATATAGGTTATGCTTAATTAGTCTAAGTCTCTTACCGCTTTTATAGATAAGGGATATTAGTGCTACGCTATAGTGGATAAGGCGTTCGCACGTTAAATGCGAGTGCCTATTAAGAGGATCACCCCGCGCTAGGTAAAGGGCGCCTTAAGCGTAATAGAGGGTGCGGAGATTAAAGGCATTACTTAGCTAGCTGCGGAGGTGGCCGGCTGCTTAAGGCTTATCGTAGTATACGTAATCCCGGAGCTTAAATTCCCTTTAATCCTAAGGAAGCCTTAGCTTATATATACGCAGTCCTTCTCGGTTCCGCACTAAAAGAGGCTATAGTTCGGCCTAGCGGAGATATAGCTGCGCTACGTCGACAGCACCTCTAAAGAGACGGGGGCTATGCTAGGGCTAGCTAACGCCTTTAAGGTGCTCGCCTTAGTCTTCGTAGGCACGGTTAAACGGCTCGCACGCTAAGAGGGCAGGGCCGCCGCTAACGCGGCGATCTGCGCTGTAAGCCTTGCGGATATCGATAAGGCCTTAAAGACTAAAACGCTAAAATCGCCGGCGGACTTACGGAGGGTTATCTTATAGCGCTTCCACGACTTATTGCCGCTCTTTATAAAGCACGAGGCCGATAAGCTTAACCCCTATAAGCTAGGAGTCGACTATAGGATCCCTATCCGCATAGACGAGCGAGGAAGGGAGTTCCCCGCGCCCTTTAGGCCGCTATATAGCATATTACGGGCCGAGTTGTTAGTGCTAAAGAAGACCCTTCGGGACTTATTAGATAAGGGGTTTATCCGGGCGAGCAGCTCCGAGGTAGGCGCCCCGGTGCTCTTCGTCCGGAAACTAAGGGGCGGAATCCGCTTCTACTGCGACTATCGGGCCCTTAACGCGATTACGCGGCCGGACCGTTACCCGCTCCCGCTAATCTTTAACACGCTCCGCAACCTATTTAAGGCGAAGTAGTTTACTAAGCTCGACGTTATGTAGGCGTTCTATAAGGTACGGATTGCGGAGGGTAAGGAGTAGAAGACGGCCTTCCGCACCTATTATAGCCTATTTAAGTAGCTAGTAACCCCTTTTAGTCTTACCGGGGCCCCGGCTACCTTCTAACGTTATATTAATAACGTCTTTCGAGACTTCCTCGACGAGTTCGCCTCCGCCTATATCGATAATATCCTTATCTATAGCAGCGGCTTATACGAGGACTATATATAGAAAGTGCGGAAGGTCTTAAACCGCCTCTACCTATACGGCTTATACCTTAATCCGGATAAGTGCGAGTTCGGGGTTAAGCGGGTAAAATACCTTGGGTTTATAATCTACGCCGGCGCGGGGATTTAGGCGGACCCCGTTAAGATATAGGCGATTCGGGACTAAGATGCCCCGATAACGCAGACTAGCGTGCGGAGCTTCTTAAGCTTCGCTAATTACTACTATATGTTTATCCGGGGGTTTTCTAGAATCGTTACGCCGTTAAACGAGATTATAGGGAAGAAGGTAGCCTTCCGTTAAGGACCCGCATAGGAGGGTGCGTTCCGCACGCTTAAGGACCTATTTTCGCAGGCCCCGGTGCTGCTTTAATAGGATTTTAACCGCACTACTACGGTAGAAGCGGACTATAGCGGCTAGGCGCTTAAGGGCACGCTCTCGCAGGAAGTAAAAGGGCGGAAGCAGCCTATAGCCTTCTACTCGAGGAAGCTAACCCCGGTAGAAAAGAACTACGCTATTTACGATAAAGAGATACTCGCTATTATTAGCTGCCTCGAGCAATAGTAAGCGGAGCTTTATAGTTATAAGAGCTTCGAAGTCTTTATAGACTACCGGAACCTTAAGTATTTTATAACCCGCTAGCACCTCTCTAAGCGGCAGGCCCGTTAGGCCGAGTACCTATCCCGCTTTAACTTTTAGATTAAGTATAGGCCGGGTCGGGACTCCGCCGTCTTAGACGCGCTTTCCCGGCGGGACTAAGACCGCACTATAGACGCGGATGTTAAGGCGCGGGACCTATAGCTTATTCCGCAGGCGGCGTTGCGCACGTATATTAAGGTCTCCCTTATTAAGGAACCTTCGACCCCCCCGTTTAGTGCCCTCGTTAAGGAGCCTTCGACCCCCTTGGCCGATAAGGTAAACCCGCCCGCCACGTTAGAGGCGGATGTCCTACCCTCCCTGCCGGCACCTCCTTAGGCGCTAGGTTCGGGGGGCTAGGCAGGCCCGGGCGCCTAAGCAGCGAGGATCTTCCACGATAAGGGCCTCTAGCGTCTTTAGGATAGGCTGGCTTCCTAGGACCGCACGTACGAGAGCGTGCGGCGCGCTATAGAGTCCGGCGCACGTTCTCTAGATCCGAAGCTGCGATTAAAGGTATAGGTAGCGGACTGCTATATTAACCTAAGGGGGCACCTCTATTAAAGGGGTAGGTTATAGGTGCCGGGCGCCCCCTACACGACGGAAGCCGATAAGAGGGACGCCCCGCCGGAGGATAAGCTAAGGAACGAGCTCCGGGGGAAGCTAGTATAGCTAATCCATGACTTTAGTATTGTCGGCTACCCCGGCCGGCAGGGCACGGCGGCAGGGCTCGCGAGGGACTTTTATTAGCCCCTTATATAGCACTACGTACGCCGCTTCCTCCGTAACTATAATGTCTGCGGCCGTATAAAGATTTAGCGGGCGCTCTATAAGAGGCTCTTAAAGCAGCTGCCGATCCCGGACCGGTTCTAAACACATATCTAGATAGATTTTATAACGGATCTTCCGCTTATATTAAGGGGGAATCGCTATATATAGGTTATTAAGGACCGCCTTAGTAAGGAAGTGGTGCTTAAACTAATGCCCTCTATAGAAGCGGAGGTATATACGGAACGTTTCCTTTAGTGCTAGGCGCGGATATATAGCTAGCCGGCCTTAATCACGAGCGACAGGGGCTTTAACTAAACGGGGCGCTTCTAGCAGCACCTCTATAAGCTGCTTTAGGTCACCTAGCTGCTTAGCTCCGCGTATCACCCACAAACTAACGGGGGCCCGGAACGCGTTAATTAAGAGGCATAGGCCTACTTACGGGCCGTAGTAGTACGGAACTAAGCGGACTAGGACCGTTGGCTCCTAGCCGCGCAGCTTGCCTTAAATAGCAGGCCCTAGGCGTCTATCGGGATATCCCCTTTCTTCGCGCTATACGGCTTTAAACCCCCCTCCTTAATACCTTAAGCAGCGAATATAGTAGCGGAAGAGCACCTAGCCGCCTCGCTAGAGGCTCGGGCCACTCGCTTCGTTTAAAAACTTAAGGAGACTACGGACTATTGCTAATCGGCAATAGCGGCGGCCGCGTAGGACTAGGAGCGGCACGCTAATAAGTCTAGGTCTCCGGCAGAGAGTTTCGCACTAAGAGATAAGGTCTAGTTAGACCTCCGTAACTACTAATCCGGCCGCCTAAAAAAGAAGCTTAACTAGCTATATACGAAGTTTACGGTGCGGAGAGTTATTAGCCCGTAGGTCGTGGAGCTCGAGGGGTTGCCTTTAAGGATATATAATAAGATTAACGTAGACCTATTGCGCCGGGCGGCTTAAGACCCCTTACCCGGTTAAGCGGTTGCGGACCCTTAGCCCCCCGCAATCTTAGTAAAGGGGGAAGAGGAATTCGCAATTAAGGAGGTAAAGGCAGCCCGTTAAAGGAAGGTAAGTAGGGGCAAGCGGCGGGAGGTGCTCGTTAAGTGGCGTGGCTACCTAGACCTAACCTAGGAGCCCGCACGGGAGCTCGCGGGCGCTAACGCTTTAGATAAGTTCGAAGCCCTCTACGGCCCGGTAGATAAGAACGACGGGCCTAGCGACTAGCAGCTTCCCCCTAAGCGGAAACGGGGGGCAACGCTAGCCTTTTTATTACTTATAGCGTCTTACGGAGCGGGAGAAAAAGAGGAGTTCTATTTAAGGCCGCCTAGCCCGGGCGCTTAGAGCCTACGCTACTTATCCTCGTCTTTAGTCTCTTCCTCGTCGTCGTCTTTATCCTCCTCCTCCTTAGGGGCGGCGGCGGCGGCCTTTAGGGCGCGGAGACGGCCCTCCAGCCCGGACATCTAGGCGGCGGCGGCGGCGAATAGGTTAAAGGCGGCGGCGGCGGCGCTACTGCGGGTGGTGCGGACGGCCGGGACGGGGGCGGCGGGGACGGACAAGGGCACCGCCGACAGCGCCACGAACGCGGTGTTCCTAGCTAGGAGTGGTTAGCGCTAGTCGCTGCGGCAGGCGTAGCAGAGGGGGAGGAAAGGAGGGGGGGGGACTTACTTAGGCATATAGCCTATCCGCTTAAGCGAGCGCAGGTAACGGTAGGCGGCGCTGGCGGCTTTTAGTTGCGCCTTGGCCGCCTTGCTGCCGGGGTCGGCCTTCTAGGCCGTCCTAGCGGCAGTAAGGACGGCCGGAGCCGCCTTATAGGCGCGGCCGGCGCGGGCGTAGGCGAAATAGCTACCGCTAAGGCGACCCGCCTGCTTACGGCAGGCGTAGCCGCCCGATAGGCAGCGCATATAAGGCTTATTACGGGCGGCGCCGGGCAACACTTACCGCTTATGCTAGGTTACGAGGTTAGCACGAGGATAGCGCACCCGGGGGAGCGGACTTATAGCGCTTAACCTAGCGGTCCTAGGGGTGGTAGGGGGGCTGCCGTGGGGTGGAGTCGCGGGGGCCGGCGACGGCGTGGTTACCCGTAAGGGTATCGTCGGCGTAAGCGTAGCTAGAGAGGCGGCGGCGATGCGGGCGGCGGTAGCGGCACGGGTGCGGCACCTAAGCTCGAGGTCTTTAAGGAGCTCCGACGTAGGCACCGACGACGTAGACGATATGTTGTTTCTACGAGGGTTAGCTTAGGGGCATTCACTCCGCACACCGGAGGGCGACACTTATAGTGTTATTGTTGCTGTTGCTATTGCTGCCGCTGTTATTGCTGCTGCTACTACTGCTAATGCTGCTACTGTTGTTGCTAGCCTAAGAGGAAGAGGAAGGAAGGGAGGGTTAAAGGCAGAGGGACGGGGTATTTATACCCCTTAGTCCTCGGCTTAAGGCGCGGAACACCGCGACGGCGGGCAGGCTACTTAATACGCCGCCGGGCTATTAAGGGCGGATAAGGTGCCCGCTTAATAGGCGGACGGGCCTCTTAATAGGTGGCCGCCTTAGTAAGGGCGGGCGGCGGCGGCGGGTAAGGCTATTAAACCCGCTATTATGCGGCCCTACTTATTATAGCGCGAGTCTAGCGCCGGCCGGGCCGCGGACCGGGTAGCACTTTATAATGCTTAGTGGCCCCTTATAATAGCTCCGAACTATATAGCGCGGCACGGAGAGCGAGGGCATTATGTTAAAGTCTTTAACTTATAGTGTTATAGGGACTTAGGCTATAGCTTAAGCCTTATTATGTAAGGAGGGCCGGGTCCGTATATATAGATACGGACCCGCCGTATATAGGCAGGCTCTTTATAGCTTGTTGTTATAATACTACGGACGGCACCTATGCACTAGCCTCTACCTACTCCGTAATAATATTATCTTTACTTATTAAAATAAAGGTATTAAAAAGAGATAATTAGCTTATTATATTAACACTAATTTATAGTATTTAAAGGCAGTTCTTTAATATATAGCGTATGTTGCTATTAGGAAATTTAAAATATATATTCCCTACGCCTTTAACTATAATAAAAGACGCTTTTCTTTAAGTAATAGTTATATATATATCTTTATAAGAAGAGAGGAGTGATTTATTATATACTATATGCTTAGAAGCCCCTATATTAAAGATAAAGTTATATATATTCCCTTTTTTCGTTTTTATAACATTTTTATCTACCTTAGAAATAACCTAAGAAATAGAGGAAAGAAGACGCTTTAAAGGTCCTATAATATTTCTTATATTAGCTTTCTTTTTCTCTTTTAAAGAGGTATATAAAAAAGGTATATATAAAAGAGGTATAGTAAATATAAAAGGGGTAGAGGGTATAGAAAGTATAGAGGGCATAGAGGGTATCGAGGGTATTAAGGGTATTAAGGGTATAAAGGGCATAGAGGGTATTAAGGGTATCGAGGGTATCGAGGGTATTAAGGGTATAAAGGGTATAGAGGGTATAAAGGGTATAAAGGGTATAGAGGGTATAGAGGGTATAAGGGGTATAGAGGGAAGGGGAGGGTTTTTTACGTAAGCTAAGGAGTCGGAAATATAAAGTACTTCTTTAAAGGGAGAGGACTCTTTAGAGGAGGAAACCCGTCTCTTTTTTCGGCCTTTAACTACTAATTTTCTAGTAACTAAAACTCTCCCTTAAGAAGACTCTCTTAAGGAGGGTATAAGCGTAGAACGCTTATTATTCCTATTCGAATAGTCCTAAGAAGGTTTAATTAAAAAGGGCCTTCTATAAAAAAAGGAGGAAGAAGAAGAAGCTTTAAGTTTAAAACCTACTGCCTTTACCTTATCTTTATTTTCCTTAAGCTAAAAACAATCTTTTATAGCATAGCTATTTTTCTTATAATTCTTTTAAAAGGCGGGATTTTTACTATATAAAAAGAATAGTTAATTAATAGAGGGACCTTTTAAAGCTTTAATCCTTTTTAACTTATTAATTAAAGAGGAAGAAAGTGATTTTAAAGTATAGGCTTAGGCGTTATCTCGAAGAGCTTAAGAAATATTAGTTATAAAGCTAGAATAGGAGCTATTTAAGCATTCTAAAATCTAGGTAATAATCACTACCTTAAGGATTTTGATTTCTCGTATATTTAGCTTATCGAAAAGCTCTTTTATCTTATTTAAATATATCTCGATCGAAGTATAGGTTTCGAGGGTTATGTTAAATAGTTCCTTTATAAGAAGAAAGTTCAAGGTGAAATTCACTAGGTTATAAAGGGTTTTTAAAGCTTCCTAGGCTAACTTTATAGTTATATAGTGTTTTATCTAAGAGAGAGGACTATCCTTAACTATAAGACGTATAAGGGCAAGGATTTCCGCTAATTTAGTATATAGATCTTAAGAGACGGCTCCGGCGGCTTTCTCCCGGATAAAAACGGATTCTATTCGGAGTAACTAGGAGGAATAATTCGAAGAACCTTTTAGCTTGCTAAATTCATAGTCGTCCTTAGTAGCTATGTTTTTTATAAATTTCTTCGAGAGGTATTTCGGTATAAAGGTTAATTAAAAAGAGAGGAGGTAAGAAATATTAATCGAAAGAATATTAGTAAAAGAATATAATAGGAGGGGTTTAAAAAATATAGGGAAAATTGTGTTAAAGGGTGCGTTCGTCGTTATAAAGAGAAAGATTTTTATATGATGTTTTATGTTTGATATAGTCTTAAAGATATAGTTATAAAGACATAAGGTATAGGAAGGAGGAGGAGAGGGGAAAAATAAAGAACCGAGCCCGATAAGATATCGGGAGAATTCCGGAGAAAAGACGCTTAAAAAGCGCGACTACGTAGAGGGTGGGAAAGAATTTTGCTAGATTTTGCCGATTACGTAAAAGTCGGAAAAGCGTTAGTAGGGGTCGGGGGTAAGTCCGGCTTAAATAGAAGCCGGGCTTATAACTAATAAATGTCTATCCGTCTAACTATGTAAAAACATTGCGCGCTAGTTATCACATAGTCGGATAATTAACGTATATAGCAGATATAGCGGATTTACACCTTAATAGTAGCTAAATATGCTTTAAAGAAAAAATAAGCTTTTTATTATTTACTTATTTTAATATATCTTTATTTTTAGTAATAAGTTTATTATATTAGCTTAATTTATAAGATTTAGTTTATAATATTAACATAAACTAGCGGTCCTTAGTTTGCTTTTTTAACCTCGCGCTATAAAGCGTAGTACTAAGTTTATAAATGCTATTTTTCATTTTTTTATAGCTTAATATAAATTGTATTCTTTACTTAAAGAGATTTTCTTTATAAAAAGAATTATTTAAGACCTTGCGACAAGTATAACCTATTTAATTTCGATCTTATAGTATTTGAAAATATTAAGGAAAGCTTATACTTATAAAATATTATAAATTTTAGTTTATTCTTTTTATCTTTATAACTTTAAGTTTCATAAGGCTCCAATTATTTATGTTATATATATAGCTAAGGACATTGATAAAACTTTAGTAATATTTTAACTTTCTTTAAGCAATTTTATAGCTAAAAGGCTTTTTATTAAAAAGGCCTTTATTAAAGTAAGTATAGTATTTAAAAATAAACCTTTTAAGATTAAAAGCAATTTCTATCGTACTATATTTCGTCTTTTGTTTTTTAACTCCTATATTATCTATTACGCTCTTATTAATATCTATAATAAAAACTTTAGGATTTTACTATATTTTTTATATAAATTAAACTATAAAGCTTATAGCGCCTTTTTAAAGTATATATCTATCTAAAAGACTAATTAAAGTTAAAAAGATTATTAAATATTAACCTTTTAAGTTATTCAGCGCTTAATCACAACAAAAACAAAGGTCTAGTAATATTAAGATTTAGTATATTAATAAGTAGTTACTAAATCTATTAACACTTAGTAAGGGATTAGCAATTTAAGTTATAACTATATTACCTTTTTAATTTAAATAATTAACTAGGGCTTATTATCTTCTTTTATAAATAAAAATACATTATTCTTATAAGCAATATAGCTTATTTTAAAGACGTTGGTTTTAAGCTTAATATATAAGTTTATTAATCACTTTTTATTATTGCTTTTAATATTAAAATAAATTTTATTTACAAACCTTATACTTTATACTCTTTATAATTTAACAAGGGTCTATTAATAGGTTTACTTTACCTTTTTCTAAAAAGTCTTAAAATTAGGTTCTCTCTTTTTACAAATAATTTAAGAAAAGATAAAGATTGTTAATAAAGTTTAAAGGTTATTAAAGGATTTAAAAATTATTACATATTGATTTTATTAAATATAAGTCTTTTTTTATTATAAAAAACGTTTTAACTATTTAATTATAATACTTTTTAAATTAAACTTTATTCTTAATAGCGGCTTGTTATAGTTAAAATTTATTCTTTAGACTATTCTATAAAATCGAATATTATTTAAATTTTTAATATTATTAGCCTTTCTTTTTAGAGTATATTTACTTTATAATTTAAAGACTTAATAGGTTTTCGTTCTGTTTAACCCTTTTTTCAGATTTGTTTACACTTTCATATGTTTTCTTTTAATATTATGCTTAAAACTCGGAGCCGCCTTATTTATAAAAAAACAAAACATTTCTTTTACTACTTTGAATTTAATTAAAAGGATTTATTAATCCTTTTTACTAGTAATAATGTTTTAGTTTCTTAGTACTTATAAAGTAAATATAAGCGGCTTTTTTATATTTCTTATAAACCTCCTTTAAAAATAAGTATAATACGTTTAAGTAAATAGCTTAAAAGCATTAAACTATAAAAAAAGGTATTATATATATTTTTGCTTTTATATAAAATAAGAAAGACAAGGACCTTTAGTAAAAAAAAGTATAGTTTATTTTTCAAAGTATAAAATAAAAAGCTTTTATTATAAATTCTTAGTTTCTATAGTTTATCTATACTAAGACTTTTATCCGTAAACAGGGGCTATATAAATTAATATTAAGTTTATTATAGTTATAAAATACTTAATTATAAGACTTCCTTAATAATACTTAAATAAAGCTCTTATTAAATCACTTTTCTAGCTTATATAACAATTTAAATAGTCCTTATTTAGTATCTTATATATATATTCTTTTTTTTAAAGACAATAGTTAAAATTCTTTAACTATTTATAAACAAGGTATCTATAAATTTAAGAGAATAAATATATAGTTAGGAATAATAAAAGGGGTAATATATATTTAAGCGAGCTATATATATTGTTTAGTCTTAATTTCCCTAAGTATTTATATTAAAGAATTTAAGTAAAACTTTATTATTACTTTTCTTAAGGCAGCCTTCTAGCTATAAGCTTATATATAGAATCGACTAATTACATTCTCTTCTTACTTTATAGAATACTTACGCTATAAGGTTAAGTATATAAAGTTTTAATACGGTTTTCTTTAACTTTTTTATTTACTAAAGTAAATAAGACTTTTTTCTTTTAAGTTCTTAGTAAGTCTTTAATATAAAAACGGTAATCCTTTTATTTTATAGGTCTATATATAGTAATTATACTTATAGTATTAGTTTTAATCTTTTTATAACAACTATTATAAAGCAGTTTAAAAAAAAAGTTTTAAAAGTATATTATTAATAATATAGATTTTAACATAGTTTTAACTATTTAGTCTATAAAGTTAAGTATTTTAGAATTCAAGCTAAATAAGTAAAGGATATTAATATACTATATAATTTAGCTACTTATCTTGTTACTTATATTATTTTATAATAGTAGTAGTTTTTATATATTTTCAAAGAATAATCAAATTTTTATTTAATAGCTTAAAAATAGTATCTTTAAATATTCAAATCTTTTAAAGAAGCTATTAATAATACTTTTAGGTTATTAACCCTAATAATCATTAATTAATACTTCTTAGCACGTTTATAAAGGGGTAAGAAAACACTAATTTTCATAGTTAATATATCTTTAATTATAACGGCTATAAAAGCGATAACATATAATAGCAATTTAGATTAGCTTAGTAGAAATATATAGGTTAGTAGTATAAAGGTTTTAGATATTATCTCTTTATTTAAAAATGGGTTTACTAATTTTATAAGCATAATTAAAGTATTTTTAAATATAGAATATAAAACCTTTACTATTAATTAAATGCTTTTAAAGGTTAAGTAATCTTTATTATATTTATATTATAGCTAAAGTATACTTAAAAGTAAAATCTATTTTTTAAGTTTATAAATATTCTTATACTAACTTATACTAGCTTGTTTTATATATATAAGTATAAAAAGTATTATTAAATATTCTTTTAATATAAAGCGGGTAGTTAATAGTGTTTTATTAAGCTTAGTAATTTTTATTTCGCTTTTTAAGGTATGTTATAGAAACTACTAATTTTTCTTAAAAATTACTAAAAACCTTAAAGTTCTTTTTATTATTTAATATATTTATAGATAGTATATTTAAAAGAGGAAAAAAGTTGTAATATCTTTTAGCTATTAAAAGTATGTTAATATTAAGCTTTAAACTTTATTAAGATATTCTATACTAAGGTTAGCTTTAAGTTAAATATAAGAACTTAATAAGACTTTATAATAAGATTAAGATCTTTTTTATTATAATATAAAGAATAACCTTATAAGTTATAATATTATTTTTCTTTATTAGATTTATCTTTTAAAAGTAGTAAATCGTTATTATTATATATAAGGGAGTAAAATATACTCTCCCGCAGCTTATAGGCTAAATATAGCATAAACAACACATAACATAAATACGCTAAAATATATATTAAATCCGCTATACAATTCTGCATACTATACATATTTCCTTTTATTATTCCACCTACACATAAGCAAGATATAAGCAGATTAGGAAGAGGTATATGTAGAGACTATATGCATAATCCGTGCTAAGTCGCTGCGCCACCTCGTATTCCTTGCGGGATTAATCCCTAGGCTTATAAATACAATATTAACCTAATAATAGCTATTAGCCCACTATGCATAACTGCGCTAAATAGGGGGCTCTTTTCTAAAACACTTAAGTTACTTATAGCTTAGGAATTGTCTATATAAGGAAGCCTTAGTCCCCCCTTTACCTTAAATAGATTATCAACCTTATATATACACATCCCACCTATTTCTTCACCTTTTCGCACACTCTTTATATCTCTATAATCCCCTTACTTATAGTTATAAGCCTACTCTCTTCTACACCTATTTACTCCTTAATTAGTTATAAGCCCGGCTTCCCTTTAAGCCGGACTTACCCCCAACCCCTACCGACGCTTTTCCGACTTTTACGTAATCGGCAAAATCCAGCAAATTTCTTTCCTACTTTCCACGTGGTCGCGCTTACTAAGCGTATTTTCTCCGGAATTCTCCCGATATCTTATCGGACTCGGTTCTTTGTTTTTCCACTCTCCTCCTCCTTCCTATACCTTATGTCTTTATAACTATATCTTTAGGACTATATTAAACATAAAAAACCTTACGAAAATTCTTTCCCTTCACAACGACAAACGCACTTTTTAATACAATTTTCCCTATATTTTTCAAACCCCTCCTATTATATTCTTTTACTAATATCCTTTCGATTAATATTCCTTACCTCCTCTCTTTCGAATTAACTTTTATACCGAAATACCTCTTGAAAAAATCTATAAAAACTATAGCTACTAAGAAAGACTACTAATTTAGCAAGCTAAAAGGCTCTTCGAATTATTCCTCTTAGTTACTCCGAATAGAATCCGTTTTTATCTAGGAGAAAGCCGCCGGAGCTATCTCTTAAGATCTATATACTAAATCAGCGGAAATCCTTACCCTTATACGTCTTATAGTTAAGGATAGTCCTCTTTTTTAGATAAAACACTATACGACTATAAAGTTAGCCTAAGAAGCTTTAAAAACCCTTTATAACCTAGTAAATTTTACCTCGAATTTTCTTCTTATAAAAGAACTATTTAACATAACCCTCGAAACCTATACTTCGATCGAGATATATTTAAATAAGATAAAAGAGCTTTTCGATAAGCTAAATACATAAGAAATTAAAATCCTTAAGGTAGTAATTATTACCTAGATTTTAGAATGCTAAAATAGTTCTTATTCTAGCTTTATAACTAATATTTCTTAAGCTCTTCGAGATAACGCTTAAGTCTATACTC
>JAPEBW010001398.1:0-24951 GCA_027405785.1 Ophiocordyceps robertsii | reverse complement strand
TAGCGGAATCCGCTTAATAGTTTCTATAGTATCTCTTATAGTTAAATACGTTATAAACTATAGTTAGGTAGGCTCCTAACTATCTATAGTTATATCCCGGAAACCTTAGCGGGGTCCGACCGGTAATGTTCGTCGTATCTCCTTAGGCGAGCCTTCGTAGTGCGTGCTCCGGGCGTTCCCGTCGCGGGGTTCCGTGGGGCTTCCTTAGGAGTAGAGTAAGGAGTCCGGGCGTGGCCGTTTAGATTCTATAATACTTAAGTCTAGATATACTTAATAAAGTATATATAAAGAACTTTAATCTCTTTAAGTAAGGCTTTTAGCGGCGCCTCCCTTAAAGCTATCTTATATATAAGTAAGACGTTCGCTATATATATAGCTATCTTTATATACGAAAGCTAAAAGAATTCCGGTAGCTTTATTTTAATATATATTACCTTTACGGACTTTATAAGCGTGCGGCCGGCTCTCTTTACTTTACCGTTTTACTAAGATATATAAGGTGCGCTATAGCGTAATATAAAGTAATCCTCCTTTAATTAAGCTTTTATTATCTTAATATAGAATTCCGTTATATTATTAAAGGCTAGCACTTAAATAAAAGCGTTAGTAGCGCTATTCTTAACCTATATCTTTTAAGCCTTTATTATATCGAAGGCCTGATCTTATATAAGCGAAAATAGTACTAAGTAAAATTAAGTAATAATATTAAGACTATAAAGGTAATAGTTAATGCTTTTATAGCCTATAAGCTTATATTATAAGAAGTCTTAATATATATATATAAAGAACGCTTAAGCTACTATACTTAAGTTATAACTAATTATCGCGTCCGCTTTCTTTAAGTAATAAGCTTTATAATAAATTCTCTTAGCCTTTTCCTTATTAATCTTAAGGCTAGCTTTATTATACGCTTTAAGGACCTTTTTTAAGCCTGCGTAGCTAAAGCGGCGGTATATTATCTTATAATCTATATATCGCTAAGTATATAGTAAGGTTATAAAGCTTAAGGTTATATATATACCCCTTAGCTTTATATTTAAGATCGTTATAATATATATCTTTTAAGCGATATTATAAACCTTAGTTTTAAAAGGTATATAAAATAGTCGTTCCTTAATATTATTTAGCTTAATACCTTTCTCCTTAAAGTACTAATTGCTAATAAGATTAGCTAGCGATATTAACACGTTATTAACGTTTAATAACTTTAGTATAACATTACTAATAATAACCTTAAAAGTGCTTATAGCTTTTACTTATAGCGGGCTACTATTTAATAATATTATTAAAAAGAAGTTAATAGCTTTTATATTAATAAACTATTTTAAGTTATTAAAGTAGTAAGTTGCGTATTTAAAGTCTATAATAGCTTTATCTTAAATAAGCTTATATTTATCTATAATATATTTCTTTATAACCACGCCGCTTAAAAAGTAGCTATTTAATTCGCTACTAGCCGTTATAATAACCGTATTACTTATTTTTATTTCGTTATTAATTATAGCCTTAGTAGCTTAAAATGCCTTTTAAAATTTAAAGGCCTTATTAAGGTACTTAGTTTAGTAGTTTAGCTCTTTATATATACCTTTCTTTAGCTTAATATAGTAGCCGCACTTTAAAATAACGGTCTCCTTAAAAGTATTATATTTCTTACTTAATCTACTAAAGCTAGTAGTATTCTTATTAAAGTTTTCCTTAAAGCCTTTAATACTACTTCCGCTATTATTATTAAGGCCTTTATTCTTATTAAAAGTAGCGTTAGCTAAAACCTCCGACTTTTTAGCTTTAGCTACTCTTATAAGCTATTTATATATCTTATCTTTTAAGACGTAGTTCTTATATTATTAATTATAGGCTTAATTACTAAACTAGTTAAAGCGATACTTTTAAATACTTTTAAGGGCTATAATAATTAAACAATATTTAAAAAGACCTTTTTCTACGATAATAAGTTAATCTTAGTACTAATATAACTTCTTTACGAACTCCTTTTTACTAATAAACTTCTTTTTATTTATAGTAATAAATTTTATAAAGGTAGCGTAAAATATAAATTTAAAGACCTTTATAAAAGACTCCTTAATTAAGTTTATAGTCTCTTTTACGGTTATATAAGCTTTTTACTTATTTTTTATAAAGAGATCCCTTATTTTAAGCATAATACTTATAATAATACTATACTTCGCCGCCTTATTATTTTTCTTTAATACTTTAAACTTAGAAATATACGCTAAAAGCATTACCTTAATACTATTAAGAAAGCCTTTAAAGTCTTTTATATTAAGGGTAATTATAAGCTTTATTATTTATAAATTATAATTTTCTTAGCCTTAAAGCTTATTTATACTAGCTTTATACTCTTATCTTAAAGCTAATAATATTATTATATATTTAAGGTTAAAAGAGGTTATAAATTTACTAGTAGTAAGTATTTTATTATATTAAGTCGTTAATATAGTAGATCTTTTACCGCTTATAATATAGATATAAAGTTAGTTAAATATAGCTATAAAGTTATATCTTTTTTTAGCGTATACGTTTTATATAATATACTTAGTTAAGGCTATTAATTTATACTTATTATTATTATATAAGTAGTAATAGCCTTAATATCTTAAGCTACCGCTCTTTTACTATATTCTTTAAGGGCCTATAAGTTAAAAGGTTTAAAATATAATTAAGATAATTAAGATAATTAAGGTAATTAAGGTAAAGAGGTTAAGGTAGCAATTTCGTAGCGCGCGAGGGCTATAACCTATAGAAAGAGGGAGCTTTAAAAGATAATAATGGTGTCTAGCTAGCTAGGAAGGAATGTGTGTATGCGAGGGGTGCCCTTATATATATGTGGCTAACCCCTATAAATGAGGGCTAGGGCTACGCCTAGGGCTCTCGCAGTGAAATGGGTGTGGGGCCCTGGCGTATGCACTCCTCATATTTGCAACATAATGGCTCACTGTACAGATACCTGCCTACCCACTAGTAGGTACCCAGGTCGGCTGTCACTACGTCATTGCCAGCCAACCTCGAGACTCCCAGGTCGTTGATTCAGACTGCCGACGCACAGGGCAGGGAGACAATGACGTCTTCTCCACTTCCTCTGCATTGGGAAGAAGCAAAGGGGACAAATTCAGCCCAAAAACCAGCCTGGTTTGCGAAAGCTTTCCTTCTCATTCCCCCCCCCCCTCCTTTAACCTCTGCCCTTTCCCAATCCCTTCTCCCTGTCAGCTTTTGGCGATTCGACCAAGGTAGGTCTTTCCCACCCCTATCGACTCGCTGCTCACCGATCCCATCAAGGTCAAGGCAAGTATATCAACAGCTCAAGGGCCAATTCCTCGTCCATCTCCGTGCGGTTGGCCGCCCACCTGATACCCTATAACCGACCACCCCTCCCCGTCAATCGACGCACTGGAGCTGGCTCGACAAGGCCACGCCGAGCTGAGATGGACACTGAAGAGCACGTGGTCCCCGCGGGCCAGCACTATAGCGGCCGCAACCGCGTGCCCAACATCCAGCAGTTTGTCCGCCAGCTCGACGCCGACAAGAAGCAACGCGATGCCGCTATTGATGCCGACCTCCAGCAAAATAGGTCTGGCAACGAGGCCAAGGACCATCAAAACAAGGAGAAGCCCAAGCGGAGGGACTTGCGCACCGTTCGCGATCCCGTCACGGGCAAGGACGTCGACATTCAGGATGCCCAGACAGACTACAAGGAGGCCGTCGACAGCCCCCAGGTACGTTCGCTTGTAGCTACTGTGTCAACCATACTCACAGGCGCCCGAAGTTGTCCATCCCCAACGAGAACCTCGGCAAGCCCACCACCGTCGAGGTCTCGTCCAAGCAGTCCGGCGAAGAGTATCGCCATGCTCAAGACATAACGGCACCCCCCGACCCCGTCCAAGAGGGCTCTACCTCGGACGTGCCCATTCGCAGCGAGAAGACGTCTGTTCTCTTCTATAAGACGCCCTCTGTCAGTTACGAGCCCATGTTCGCTTCGCTTGAGCGCAAGGCAAACATTCTCTGTCTCGGCATCTTCATCGCCATCGTCTTCGTCGGCAAGTTTTTTGGCGGCAGGCTCCTCGGCCTGGTTCCCCTCGGCTTTTGCGTCTCGTCGGGCGTCTTCTTGTGGGTCAAGGATCTGGTCCGCCAGGGTAGGGACGTTGAGTGGTCGGGCGAGCAGGACCGCGGTCAGACGGCCACAGTCAATCTCATTCCAGAGTCTGTCGAGTGGATGAACACGGCCATTGGCATCGTCTGGGGCCTCATAAATCCCGAGATGTTTGCCGCAGTTGCCGACACGTGAGTTCCACCTCTATGAGCCTCGTGTGAAATGAGGGAGCGCTGACGAAGCGAGATAGACTGGAAGATGTCATGGCAGCATCGGTCCCCGGTGTCATCGAAAATGTGCGCGTGGCCGACATATCGCAGGGCAATAACCCTATTCGCATCCTCAACATGAGGGCCCTGCCCGATTCCCACGTCAAAGACATCAAGGAGGAGATACACAAGGAAAACGAAAAGAAAATGGACCCCAATGAGCTCGCCGCCGTCGAACAAGCCGGCTCCTTCTACAACATGGAGGTCTCCGTTGCATACCATGCCAAACCATCCGGCGATGACATTGCGTCCAAGGCCAAGAACATGGGCATGCAGCTTGTCTTCTACCTAGGCATCAAGGGTCTCTTTGGCGTGCCTCTCCCCATCTGGGTCGAGTTGGTTGGGCTCGTCGCGACGGCTCGGGTTCGGTTACAGCTTACGCCTGATCCGCCCTTTCTCAAGACGGCTACCTTCACCCTCATGGGTATCCCCAAGGTACAAGCCGGCTGCACGCCCATGATCGAAAAGGGCGTCAACATACTGAACCTGCCGTTGATCTCCAACTTCGTCAACTGGGCCATCGGCGCCGCCGCGTCCATGTACGTGGCGCCCAAGAGCTTGACGCTCGACATGAGCAGTCTGCTGCAAGGCGACGACATCAAGAAGGAGACAATGGCCCTGGGCGTCATGTTCATCCGCATCCACAAGGCAACCGGCCTCAGCAAGCAGGATCAGAGAGGCAGCAAGGGAGGTGGCTCAGACCCCTACATCACTGTGAGCTGGAGCAAGTTCTCCAAGCCTCAGTTCTGCACCCGTGTTATCCAGGACAACCTCAATCCCGTCTTTGAGGAAACGTGCGGCCTTCTCGTCACGAGCGATCTCATCAAGGCCGACGAACAGCTCTCGATGGAACTGTGGGACAGCGATCGCTCGTCGGCCGATGACGTGGTGGGCAAGGTGGAGCTAAGCATCCAGAAGCTTATCCAGCACCCCGGCAAGATGTTCCCTCAGGTCTCCAAACTCTGCGGCGTCAAGGCCGACAGCAACATGCCCGGCGAGCTCCATTGGGAGGTTGGCTTCTTCGGCAAGACCAAGTTTCGAACGGCCCTGCGGACCGACGGCCACGACGTGAACCTGCCCAAGGAGCTAGTCGACAAGCCCGAGTTTCAGGAGGAAAAGGGGGCCATCAACACCGAGGGTGAGGACGCCGTCGTCCACACCCCTCCCGACCCTCTCTGGCCGTCTGGTGTCCTCAGCATCGTTGTGCACCAGATTGTTGGGCTGGAGCTCGCTAACATCAAGGGCTCCGACGGCAAACGCAAGGGCAAGGAGTACGAACCGGCCAGACCCGAGGCCGGCGAAGTCAAAGAGGCGCAGGGCCGGAAGCTGCCCAGCTCCTACTGCACCATTCTCGTCAACGATGACTTGGTCTACAAGACTAGAACCAAGGTGGTGTCGTCGCAACCAATCTTCAACGCCGGGACGGAAAGGTTTGTCCGCGACTGGAGGTCGTGCATCGTCACCGTCGCAGTGCGAGACTCGCGCAACAGGCAGCACGACCCAATCATTGGCGTGGTGCCGCTCAAGTTGTCCGACGTCTTGCAAACGAGCAGCCAGTCCACCCGGTGGTATCCCCTCGATGGCGGCATTGGCTTCGGACGGGCCCGGATCTCCATCCTCTTTCGTTCCGTCGAGCTTAGGCTGCCTCCTCCGCAGCTTGGCTGGGACATTGGCACCTTTGAGTTTCTGTCCGATTTCATCACCACAACGGGCTACGCCCCTTCCACCCACGTGAAGTTGAGACTGCGAACGGGTGGATCGTCGGCCAACGTCAAGAAGCACCTGTCAACCCAGGAGGGGGATGGCATGAAGATCGACATTAGCGGGGTGGATGAAGGACAAAAGATGAGGCTGCCCGTCCGACACCGGTATCGTTCTCCAATCTTCATCGAGTTCTATGCAGCGGGTCACCGGAGCCCCGATGCCTATGCCGCCCTCTGGCTCCTGGAGCTCACCGACGGCGAAGCCCAAGATTTCGACATGCCCATCTTCAAGTGCCGCAACGGCGTCCGCCTGTCCCAGAACTACATTACCCAGCAAAATTACGTGGAGATCCCTGACATGGATATTGAGGAGGTTGGCCGCGTTCGCTTTAGCGGCCGCTTCTCTGCCGGCACCGACTCGGACCATATCAAGTTTGTGACCGACAACGACTCCCGCGAGACCATCGAGGCTTGGGAAGCCTGCTACGCCGAGGGTGTGCGCCAACAGGAAGTGCACGCAGAAGTCCCGCCGCTGGTGCAGAAGCTGCACGATGATTCGCTCACGCAGGGTCGGGACGTGCTCGCACAGGCTGATGAGAAGGAAAAGGAAAGGTGGCTGGCTAAGGACGGCACCGATTGGAGCGGCGCATTTGGCAAAACCCCAAAGGACCTGATGGCGAGCAAGTCAGATGGTCACGATGATGGCGAAGAATACGACGATTTTGATGTGGAGGAAGATGACGACGATGACGACGACCCCGACCTCGGTGTGCAGGATGGGCAGACCGAGTTCAACGAGACAGGCGAGGCTGGTCGGCCGTCCATGGACACGCAAGGAACGGAGTCGTCGGAGAGCGGCAGCAGCAGTAAAAATCCGTACAAGGCGTACAAGGATTACAAGACGCGCAACCGCGATCTGCACCGCAAGCATCGAGGCCTGATGCAGTGGCGGCCGATGCGGAACGTCCAGTTTGCCAAGGACGAGGCCAAGTATGCTCTTCGCAAGGTTAAGAAGCTGGGGTCGCTGGACGGACGGCAGCCAGACGTGGAGACGGAAGTGTAGGGGGTCGCTCACGCGGCGGCCATGGCTTTATGACGATGGGATACCTAACGAGCAACGACGGAAGAAGCGCTCTTCTTTTCTCTCCTTTACTGTCTCCCCTGGAAATTGGTTGATTCTCTTGTTTGGGCGTGTGGTATTCGCAGTCTCGTTGATGATCATGTCGTATGTGCGCCCTGGATTAATAATGGAATGGAATTATGCACGCTCATGCCAGTGCCACGGACCTACATGACATATTTGTGTCTCGCAGCTGACTTTTAGTGCGAGGCTGCAACTCGTTTCCTCCGCATGCTCAATCAACGAGCTTGCCAGCGCAGCCGCCACCAATCAGATACCACAGCGCTACGCACCCACCCCAGTACCAAATCCCATCACTCGTGCGTGTCTCTCTTCTCGAGCTGGTGCACAGAGGCCGCCGCCGTGGGCGGCTTCGCGACTCAACGCCATGTCGGCACCCAAGGGCGCTTCCCGCGATATTCGACGATACTTTACAGCGACGCCAATGGCGACCACGACGGCCGCGAAGCGCTCCGCGTCGCCGACGGGGAGCGTCGATGACGAAGACCCCTTGTTTGGCGAAGCCGCCCATCTGCGCCTCCCAGAGCTGCGCCCCGCACGAATCTCGGATCGAGGCACCGCGTCGGCAACCGTGCGGTCGCGAATCGCCGTGGTGCTGAGCGCGTCTCCGCGGAAGAGGTCTGTTTCTGCGGGACCCAGCAGGAGGACACACAATGCAGGCGCGTCGGCGCGGTTCAAGAGGCCGGCGACCGTCAAGGAGACGCCCAAGGAGACGCCCGTTCCGCTTCCCAAAACACCAGGCTGGGCGGCCACTTCTTCAACGAGAAGCGCAGCACACCCGGCGCCGGTGTCGGCGGCGATGAACAGCCGAGGACGGCCAAAGGGCTGGAAGGCCGGAATGTCGTACTCGGACATGCGAGGCAATCCCCTGCCCGGCGCGAGGGTACGGCAAGCCCGAGCAAAGGCGCCGCCGCCCGGGTTCGCCAAGCGGCGCGGCCGGCAACCCAAGGCGCCGTCACCTCCGCCCCGCGACATTTATCGCGAGCTGAAGCCGCAGTTTGTGGCGTTTCTGTGCGAGTGGGCGGGATGCAAGGCGGAGCTGCACAACCTGGATACGCTACGCAGGCACGTCTACGCTGTCCACGGGCGCGGCGACGGGGCGGCGCTTCGGAGCTGTCGGTGGCGGAACTGCGCCACCGCGCAGCCGGCGAGGGAGTTTGCCGACGGCGACCAGTTTCGCCAACACGTCGAGGAGGCGCACCTTGTTCCGCTTGCCTGGCACGTCGGCGACGGGCCCCGGAATGGGGAGGGCGGTCTGCGTCGAGCAACGAGCGAGCCCAGCGGCGGTCATGACGAGATTCCCGACTTTCTCAAGGATGCGCTGGGGAACCAGGTGACGCTGTCGATCCGCGACCAGGAGGTGGAGGACGTGACGACGTGGCGGATGAACCGGAGGAAACTCAAGGCGTTGCTGCTGCGGAGGGACGAGAACTTACCAGACGATGACTCGTTGAGCGGCTCTGACGAAACGTGACGACTGGATCTGGGGACTCGACGTCCACGGGGGTGGTGCCCTGTGAGCTTGGAAGGGACGGTTACGGCGAGAAGGCCAGGATACAGAAGCACGGTTCTACAGCCATTGTGTGAGGCACCTGGATGGATGCCGCAGAGCAAGACCATTCGCTCGAAAGCGGAGAGAGGGACGAGGCTGGCCTGGCCTGTACAACAACAACAACAACAACAACAACAACAACAACAACAACAACAACAACAACAACATCATCATCATCATCATGGAAGAAAACATCCCGAGTTGTACATACGAGCACAAGGATTCAGGACAAAGCCAAGGTTGCGGCTCAGCGTCAGCGAGGGTCCACCGTTTGCCGCAGGGCAGCGGGAGACAACGTCCGTCTGCTTCCTGACGACACCCTAGATGGTTGAATAATACACCATGGGCACACGGAATGGGCCGAGGAAGGAGAGTCTCCGCGTCCTAGAACAAATGACGTGCAGGCACATGGTTTTTTTTTTTTTTTTTTTTTTCTTGATGGATGATTAGTAACGAGGTCGCGGGTCACCTCAGGGACGTAATTTATAACGCATACTGACTATTGGAATTGTGGAAAAAGGGAGCTTTAGAAGATAATAATAGTGTCTAGCTAGCTAAGAAGGAATATGTGTGCGAGCGAGGGGTGCCCTTATATGTGTGTGGCTGACCCCTGCAAATAAGGGCTAGGGCTACGCCTAGGGCTCTCGCAGTGAATTAGGTGTGGGGCCTTAGCGTATACACTCCTCGTATTTGCAACACCTCCCCTTGGCTATATATAATGCATATACTTAAAATAAAGCCTTATAATATAGCTTTTTCTTTATAAGTTACTTTTATTTTAGTATTTTCTTATCTTAACTAATTATAGTAAGCCTTTTCTTTTTATATAATACTTTATCTATATATAGCCTCTTTAGCCTTTTATTTAGCCGCCTTTCTTATTCTTAGCTATTAAATAAATTAGTTATATTTTTCTTTTAAAAGGCCTTTTATAAGGCTATCCGCGATTATCTTATTAGTCTGTACTTATATTAATTAAAAAAAGCCCGCTTAAGTATAGTAAATAATCTCTTTATAGCAGATATTAATATATTAAGTCTTAGCTGGGTTATTTTTATATAGTATTATAAGCCGCGGGGTTTTACTATTTATAACAATTATAAATAAGGTTAGCTTTAGCTAGCTTAGCTTTATTAATAGCTAATACTACTATATTATAGCTATACTTATAAGTATAAGGTTTATAAATTTTACCTTTATAAATAAAGTCGCTATAATAGTTTACTTTTTGCTTTTTTAAAAGCTAAGCTAATTAGCTAAAAATATAATATAGCTAGCTATAAAGCAATAAGTACTTTAGTTATCCGTAAAAAAGGTATTTATATATACGCGGAGCTTAAAGTCTTTAATTAAGTATTTCTCTTTTATTATAACTTTATAATTTAAAGTGCTTTTAATATAACGCTATAATATCTTTATAATCGCTATATAGTTATATATTAAGTTACTACTAGCTTTAAAGAGCTTATTCGCTATATATATAATATTTAGCTAAGTGCTTATTAATAAGAAATTTAGGCTATTAGTTTAGTAAAGCTAGTTTATAATACTTATTATAAGTTCTTAACTTTTTTAATTATGCGGAACCTTAAGTTTTACTAACTATAGCGCTTTTATAGCTTTAGTAACCTTTTAACTAAATCTCTTAAGGATCTTTTTAGCGAACTTTATTTAATATATAAGGATTATTCTTATTACCTTATCCCGTTTAAATTAAATACTTAAGAATTCCTAAGGCTTAGTAAGCTACTTAGTCTTATATAGCCTAGCTAAAATATTAGCTATTACTTTAATAGCTTTTTTAGTTTATACCGCTATAATAAAACTATCTATATAAACGATTATAAGTATATTACTTATATTATAGTAAAGGATATACTTATCCGTCTTAAGGCGCTTAAATCTATATTTTTATAAGTCTATGCTTACTTAATCGTATTTCTACTTAAGCGAGCTTTTATAACTAAATAAAGCTTTATTAAGCTTATAAACCCGGCTTATAATATCCTTAAGCTTATAAGGCTATATAATAAAAGCCTCTTTTTATACTTTTATATATATATATATATATATAATATTAAACTATTTTTATTTTAGGTCTTTAACTATAACGATCGTTATAAATAGCTTTAATAAGGCTTAGTGCGCCACCGCTATATATAGCTCTTTTATAGGCTAATTTTTTAAATCTTAATCTCTTTAAACAACTTAACGAGCTTTTATAAAGGGCTCCTTACTTTAAACTAGCTTCTTAAAATAGACTTATTTTCTATTAAAAACTTATGCTTTTAGCGGTCTATAAATAAGGTTTTAAGTATCTTTTTACTTTAATATATTAACTTTCTACTTTATTACTAGCAATTAGCGGGTTTTATAGTTATCTTACTTTAAGGCTTATTTTTAGGTTATTAGCGCACCTTTTATAGCGGCGATTATTATACTAAATATAAAGAGGACTAGCTAGTTACTTAAGTTATTAAATTAGTCCTTCTTTTAATAAACTACCTTAAGGGCTATTAATACGCCCGGCTTAAATAAGTCTTAGTATTAATTTATAATAATAAGCTTTAACGTTAAAGCCCTTAATAAGAGCCTTTAAAGCCTCTTTTAAATAGCTACTAGCTAACTAGTTTATTAGCGTATTAGCTAATTGTTAAGCCGGTATACCTTAAGCGGGGAATTTATAAGTCTTTTACTACTAAGGTTTAGCATATAAGGGATTAAACGTATCTTTAGCTATAAGGTCTCTAGGAAAGTCTTTAAGTAGCCCGCACTTATAGAGGCCGTTCTTAAACTACTTTAAACCCTTATAATCGCTCCTAAGTATACCTCTAGCCTTTAAACTAAGGCGTTTAGCATTAAAATATTTATATTATTATCGCCTAGCTTTATCGTTATAGCTAGCGGGGAAAGGGTTTTATAAGAAGTTAGTAGTAATAGCTATAAAGCTTATTACTACTTAAGAGGTAGTAATAGCTTTAAAGCCTATTACTACTTTAACTTATTACCTTTAACTTAAGGGCTACTTAGCTTACCCCCTTTAAATTTATTGTTCTTATTATAGTTAAGCTTATCTTTATAATTATAAGGTTTTTAGTAGCTTAAGTAATAAGGTATTATATTCTTTATAAAGTCGGTATTATCTTTATTTTTATTAAAGACTATAATATAATAGTCTTTTTCTTTTAAAGGTAAGGTTTTTTTAATAGCCTTATAAAAGTATATATTTTTAGTAATTATAATTTTCTTTTAATTATAGAGCTATACTTTATATATATAGCTATAAAGTCCTTTAACACTTATAAGTCTTTCTTTTTATGCCTTAAGGTCTATTTTAACTATCTTAGCTAATATCTTTTATAGCTTAGTTATATATACGATATAACCTTAAGTTTAGATATATTTAATAAAGTATATATAAAAAACCTTAATTTTCTTAAGTAGAGCTTTTAGCGGCGCCTCCCTTAAAGCTATATTATATATAAGTAGGAGGTTTACTATATATATAGCTATCTTTATATACTAAGGCTAAAGGAATTTTAATAGTCTTATCTTAATATATATTACCCTTACGGACTTTCTAAGCGTGCGGCCGGCTCTTTTTACCTTGCCGTTTTGCTAAGATATATAAGGTATGCTATAGCGTAGTATAAAGTAATCCTCTTACAATTAAGCCTTTATGTTCTTAATATAAATTTCCGTTATATTATTAAAAGCTAGTACTTAAAAAAAGGGCGCTAGTAGCGCTATTTTTAACTTGTAACTTTTAGGCCTTTATTATATTAAAAGCCCGATCTTATTATATAAGCGAAAATAATACTTAGTAAAATCCGGTAAGGATATTAATACTATATAAGTAATAATTAATATCTTTATAGCTTATAAGCTTATATTATAAGATGTCTTAATATATATATATAAAGAACGCTTAAGCTATTATACTTAGGTTATAGCTAATTATTGCGTCCGCTTTCTTTTAGTAGTATACCTTATAATAAAATCTCTTAGCCTTTTCCTTATTAATCTTAATACTAGCCTTATTATATGCTTTAAAGACCCTCTTTAAGCCAGCGTAGCTAAGGCGGCAATATATCGTCCTATAATATAATAAAAAACTTATTTTATTAATAATCCTAAGTACTAAAAGTACTAATATTTAATAAAGTAAATACCGCTAAATATAAAGAAGTAATTAGTAAAGTAAATATTATTAGTTATAAGTTATAACTATTAAAGTAAATACTAGTAGTTATAAGAAGAAGCAATATAGCTTAATAGTTAAAGGTAGCTAGTATTAGCTATGAGCGGTATAAGCTAAATACGCTTATATTTAGCTTAAGCTAGCTTTAGCTAGTAAAAAGATTAGTATTAAATAAATCGACTAATACTTTATATAATTAACTAATACCTTATATAAAGCTAAAGTAAAAAGCCTCCCTTTAAAAAAAAAATCTTATAAAAAGTTTTAAGATAAGGATATTTAGTCTTATAAGCTAGTTATAAGTAATAAAGCGTATATTACTTATAATTAATAATAAAAATAGTATAAGCTATTTTTATTAGCTTAAAAAGTAGTTTAATAACCTTATAAGTTATATAAATTATAAATTATAAATTAGTATATAAAAGCATATAAAAGCATATAAAAAGAAAGCCTTTTAACAGCTTTAAAAAAGTATAAAAGGAGGTCTTTCCTCCTTTTTCCTTTAACTCTTTCTTTTTCTTTTTTCTTTTTCTTAAGCTAGTATTATAGAATCTAAACGGCCACGCCTAAACTCCTTACTTTACTCTTTCAAAGCCTTATAAAACCCCGCGATAAGAACGCTTAAAGCATATATTATAAAAGCTTGCTTAAAAAGATATAATAAATATTACCGGTTAGACCCCGCTAAGGTTTTTAAGATATAACTATAAAGGCTTAAAAGCTTATTTAACTATAGTTTATAATATTATTAACTATAAAAAACACTATAAAAACTACTAAGCGGATTTTACCGGTATCTTTAAGGGATATTTAAGGATTTTTTTTAAGATATTTTAATTATAGTTTCACCCGTTTTTAACTATATAAATACCTTAAAAGATATAAGATAAACTTTATTATAATTTTTAAAGGATATTTAAGGATATTTAAAGGATTTCCTTAATAATAGTTTATAATATTTTTAACTAAGCTTATACTTAGTTTATTAAATAATTTTATAAGGATATCTATAGTTTATTTATATACTAATAATAAACGAAAAGATAGTATAATTAAATATCATTAAAATTAGCTTTAAGAACGAAGTATAAAATAGCTAGTTAAACTTTAAAGAAAAGATAAGCTTTTTACTATTTCTAAACTCTTATATATATTTATATATAGTAATTAGTCCGTTATACTAGCTTAACTAGCTATAATTAGTTTATAATATTAGCCTTAATTAATAGTAATTAATTAATAATACTAGCCTTAATTAAAAGGAATTAGTCCGCGCTTTATCTCTTTATCCTTATACTATAAAGCATAGTAAATAATAATAATTCCTACTTATTTTAATAGAAATTCTTTAAATATCCGCTAAGCTAAAAGCAACTATATCGTATAATTAAGTACTTATCTTATAAGAAGTTAAATACTAAACGATATTTTTTTTAGTAAAAAGCTCTTATTAGCTTTTAAGTTTAACCTTAATAATAAGCACCTTTTCCTTAATATACTTATAATAAAACCTTAAGATAAGTAGGCTATAAAAGCGGAAAAGGCCGCGGCTTATTAAGTATAATAGTTTAATAATCTCCTTTACCCTTTTTTAAGGTACTATACTACAATAGCTTATAAAGCTAAATAGGACGTAAAATAAGTCTTACTTAGCTAAGCTAAGACCGCCGCTTTTTAAAAAGCAATCCGCTTTTAAAATACTAAAAAAAATAAAAATTTATAAAACGATAAAACTTATATAAATAAGTAAACTAAATTTAGTATTACTTAAATAAATAGAATATTCTTTAAATAAAAGAAGTAAAGATAAGCTAACTTTAAAACTATTTAGCTCCTTACTTATTAAATACCTTTTAAATTAAACTTAAAATAAAGTAACTTTTTCTTTAAGATAAAAAGCTTAGCGGCTATTTTTACTATATACTACTAATAAAGTTTAGTTTAAAGGCCTTAATTAAAACTCCGCTTTTAAAAATACTTAGTAGTTTTTTAGTTTAGTATTACTATTTAGCCTTATTTACTATAGCCGCGCTAATTAAGGTATTTTTAAGACTTTTAATTAATTAAAACGAGCTTTTTATGCTTAAGGCCCTATAGTATATTAGATTTTAAGATATATATAAGATAAAAGGTTAAGCGCTTAGCGAGAGTATTAAAGCTAAGGCTTTAATAATAAGTAATAAAAACGTAGTAAGCGATACCCTTAATAGGCTAAACCTATTTATACTTAGCGTATAGATATTAAGACTAAGTATAGCTTTAAGCCCTTTAATAAGAATAGTAGTAATATTAAATAAATAATTCCTTACTTTCTTTTAAGTACTAAAAAAAGAAAACGCGCTTATTAACCCTTAAAAAAAACCTTAACTATAAGCTAAGGATATAAGGAGACTTAACCTATTAAGATAACTTAAAGTATCCTTTAATAAAGTTTAAAAAGATAATAAAGCTAATATATTTTAAAGAGTAAACCGTTTTATTAACTTTATTTACTAAAATACTAATAAAAGCGAGGCTTATATAAATAAATTAGCTATTTAATTACCCTCTTTTTTAAGGAAATAAAGCAAAATAGTATTTTAAAAACCTTTTAAAATTATAATAAAAAGGACTTAGCAAGCCCGGTATTAAATTAAGCTAATAGATTTACACTTTATAAAAACGGTTTAAAATCCGCTTTAATATAGTAATATAATATAACGGAAACCTTATTCTATTAGTAATCCTAAGTACTAAAAGTACTAATATCTAGTAAAGTAAATACCGCTAAATATAAAGGAGTAACTAATAAAGTAAATACCGCTAGTTATAAGTTATAACTATTAAAGTAAATACTAGTAGTTATAAGTAAAGACGATATAGCTTAATAGTTAAAGACAGCTAGTATTAGCTATAAGCGGTATAGGTTAGATACGCTTATATACGGCTTAGGCTAGCTTTAGCTAGTAATAGGATTAGTATTAAATAGATCGACTAATACCTTATATAATTAACTAATACTTTATATAAAGCTAAGGTAAGAGGCCTCCTTTTAAAAAAGAATAAAATCTCGTAAAAGGTTTTAAGATAAGGATATTTAGTTTTATAAGCTAGTTATAAGTAATAAAGCGTATATTACTTATAACTAGTAATAAAGATAGTATAAGCTATTTTTATTAGCCTAAGAAGTAGTTTAGTAACCTTATAAGTTATACGAAGTATAAGTTATAAATTAGTATATAAAAGTATATAAAGGTATATAAAAGGAAAGCTTTTTAATAGCCTTAAAAAGGTATAAAAGAAGGTCCTTTCTTTTCTTTCCCTTAACTTCTTTCCTTTCCCTTTTTCTTTCTCTTTAGCTAGTTTTAACATAAGAAATCCGTATAATAAGATACCCTTACTTTATTTAGTTTCGTAGTTAGCACTAAGTCTTCTTCTCCCTTTTTAGCTAGTAAATTTAAATTAAATAAATTACGCTTAATTACTTAGTATATAAAAAATACTAAAGGTTCCGTAATATAAAACTAGCTTATAAAAATCTTTACGAACTTTATAGCTTTCATAAAAAATAATTAGTATTTATATACTTAATAAGTTCTTTAAGCTATTAAGTAAGAGAAAAGTATTTATTATATTTACGTTTATTTAATTATAATAAATAAAAGAAGAATATTTACTTTTATAATACTATAGCTTACTAGTTAGCCGTAGGCTAGTTTAAGGTATTAAGAGCTTTTATATCCCTTTATAAGCTTTATAAATAATAGTTTTATTTTAAAAATTAAGGCTCTTAAACTTTATACTAAAGAATTAATTAAGTTATAAGAGTTTATTACTTATTATAAAACGTAAAATATAAGCGTCCCGGCTACTTATATGTCGGTATATAAGATATAAGCATATAGGCGATAATTAGCGTTTTAACCTTTAACTAAGGCTAGGGCGAGACCTTTTAGCAGTATAGTATTATCGCACTATTTCTTTATAGCAAATAGTAGTAATTCCTATCTATTTAAACGGAAATCTCTTAGATATCCGCTAAGCTAAAAGCGACTATATCGCACGATTAAGTACTTATCCTATAAAAAGTTAGATACTAAACGATATTTTCTTTAATAAGAAGCTCTTATTAGCCTTTAAGTCTAACCTTAATAATAAGCACCTTTTCCTTAACGCGCTTATAATAAAACTGCTACGCCTTATAGCGTAAGGATAAGGGGATAGGGCGCGGACTAATTACTACTAGTTAAGGCCGGTATTACGGACTAATTACTACTAGTTAAGGCCGGTACTATAAACTAATTACCGCTAGTTAAGCCGGTATAACGGACTAATTACTATATATAATCGTATATAGGGGTTTAAAAATAGTAAAAAGCTTATCTATTCTTAAAAGCATAGCTAGCTACTTTATACTTAGTCCTTTAAGCTACTTTTAAGGATCTTTAACTATACTATTTATAGTATATAAAGTAAACCGTAGATATCCTCGTAAAATCGCTTAATAAACTAAGTATAAGCCTAGTTAGAAATACTATAAACTATAATTAGGGAAATCCCTTAAATATCCTTAGATATCCCTTAAAAATCGCGGTAAGGTTTATCCCGTATCTTCCGGGGTGCTTTTATAGTTAAAAACAAGTCGAACTATAGTTAGGATATCCCGTGGAAATCCTTAAAAATCCCTTAAAGATACCGGCGGAATCCGCTTAATAGTTTTTATAGTATCTCCTTTAGTTAAAGATATCGTAAACTATAGTTAGGTAGGCTCTTAACCCTCTATAGTTATATCTTAGAAACCTTAGTAGGGTCCGATTAATAATGTTTATTATATCTCTTTAAGCGAGCTTTTATAGTATATACTCCGGGCGTTCTTATTATAAGGTTTTATAAGGCTTTCTTAAGAGTAAAGTAAGGAGTTTAAGTATAGCCGTTTAGATTTTATAATAACTCCCTTAAGTAAGAAAGAAAAGCTAACGTCCTCGTTAGTTTAAAGTAAGGATAAAGTAAAAGGGGTACTAAGTAATAGCTTTATAATAGCGTCTTTACGCTATATTAATAGTATACCGTCCTTATCCTTTTAATAGTTTTTTTTAGCTTATCCGGCTAATAATAGCTAGGTAGCTTAAGATAGCTAGTAAGCGGCTTTATTATAAATCCTTACTTTATATTTAGTTATATAGCTTTATCCTTATTAAAGCGATTAGTATATTTAGCTAAAACTTATAATAAAGTTTTTCCGACTTTTCTTTAAAGCGTATATTCGGGCCCTTGCTAAGTAATAAGGAGTCTCCGCGCTAAGGAATATTTAAGTTCCTTAGCGGGATACGTTATAAGAAACTAGCTTTATTTAGGCCTTATCTTATATTATTATCCTACTTATCTTTCCTACGCCGTTTTTTAATCCTCCGCTAAGTCTCCCGTTTTACTTACTAGCTTTATAGGCCGCTTATAAATAAGATATTATATCTTACTTACTACCGCTATTATAGTTATCCCCCGCTTTCCGTCGCCGGGCTTTTTAACTTATTATCCTTCTTATACGGCGCTATTACTTACGCCTTTCCGCTAACTAATACGCGTTTAGCTACTAAAAAGGTATTAAGGTAAAGGTAGGCCGTCTTGCTAATATTAATAAGTATAGTAAGCACTAGGGTATTAAACGTTTATATTCTCGCTTAAAAGCGGGTAACGAGGTCCTTAATAGCCTTAGTACCTAACTCCTCGCTCTTAAGGTTTTAGATATACTTAATAGTTTTAAAGAACCTTTATATAAAAGGGGCCTTAAAAGCGAGAATATAAAGCGCGTAGTTAGTACGGCTAATAAAGCGGATATTAAAGCTTAAGAACTTTATTGCTTAAGTTAAAGTTAAGTCCCGTTTAGACTCTTCGCGGGTCTATAAGTAAAACTTAGCGTAGTTTATAGCTAGGCGGAAACTCTTAATTATTATAATCTTATCGCCGGAGTATAGGCTTACGAAGCTAAGTCTATTAAGGATTATATTAGTTACTATTAGCGGCTTTTATAAGATTAGGCGGCGGAATATATCGCAAGGCTAGTTATCGCTATCTCCTTTAGTTAAGGAAAGACGGCGGATAGACTATAATAAGGCGCTCGTGCGCCTTTATATAGCCGGGCTAAGTATAGCGGCGGGCGGGAAAAGCGTTTACTAAGCAAGACTAAACGGGTCTTTAAGGCTTATTATAGCTATAGGCTAAGAAGGGGATTTTATAGCACGGGCTAGACCGCGTATAAAGCGAGATAAGGTTTTAGCCGTAGTTGCTTAAGTCGCCGCTATAAACCTAGCTATAAACTAGTTAAGCTAGGCCTTAAATACGTAGTTAAAGACGGCGCGGACGTTATTTTAGTTATTTAGCTAAAGCGGGTTTCCGCTAGCTATAGCGGCTACTATAAATCTTAAGACTATAGCGAGGTTAGCTAACCTTAAGGCGTTAAGTATTAGCTAGTTATTCCGCTAATAAAGATTTTTAGCTATGCCTTAAAAAATATATAGGCGGCGGGGGCTTTTAAATAGTAAGAGCTAAGCGGGAGGTATAGCTAAGTTACCGCGAAACCGGCTATCTAAACCTCGCTATAGTATAAGGCTAAGAGGTAAGTCGTTTAAGTTAAGTATTTAGAGAGGGTAGTATAGGCTGTCCTTTTTAATACTATAGTTTAGGTTAAATCTATCGGCTTAAGCGCGGCTACGGAAGGCAGTATAGGTTTATATAGAAGCTTAAACCTAAAGGTTTTAACTCTTACTAAAGGACTTAAGGCTATAGAGGATAGCCGCCTTGTTTTTATAAAGCTTAAAGGCTTACTTATATCTTTTATATTAAAGGCGTAGGGGCTTATAAGAGAGCGGGCTAAAGAAGTAATTACGGAATAGCTAGTTTTAGCTATAAGAGACGTTAAATAATAAAGGGACTTAAAATAGGAGTATAAGGATTATAGGCTTAAGGTAAAGAAGGTTATATATATAGGAGTAAGCGAGGTGCGGCGGGCTATAGCTAGCGGTAAAAGGAAATATAGTTATAAAAAGAAGAAAGGAAAAGAGAGAGGGTAAGCGGCGGAGAGAATTTAAATAGGTATGCTATAAGGCTAAAAAGGCCTTATTGCTTAAGGTAAACGGCGGTATATTATTATTAAAATAACTAATTACGTTAAGCGTAGTAAGTTATAGTTTTTCGTAACTTATAATAGCTTTTAAGTCTTATACTTAGGCCTAACCGCTTAATTTTCTTAGTTAAAGAGTTTTATATTAAGTTATAAGGGCCGCGCGTTATACTCTTATTTAAACTACTTAAGTAGCTAACTCCTTTTATGCTTTTTCGAAGGTTTTTACGATCTTTAGTAAGAAGACCGCTTTTTCGTTTACTTATAAGTTATAGCTACTTAGCTAGCCTTTTTAAGCTATAAAGAACTCCTTCCTTAACTTTCCGCCGCTTTTCTTTATTATATAGCTTTATAAGATTCGTTTTACTTCTTACTTATCTAAGTAAGGTATCCTTTTATCTTAAACTAGTCCTAAGCGTATAGCTAGCTTATCCGCTAAGCGTAGTTATGCTACTAAAACGACTAAATAAATATTAAAGGACCTTTTTATATCTAACCGGTATATAAGCTATCTTACTTTAGCGGTAACCTTAAATAGCTTAGTATATCTTTCTTAAAGCTTTACTAGTTTACTATCCGCGACGTAATAGCTTTTACTAAGCTATAGCTAGACTTAATCGCTAGGCTTAAATTCTAGCAAGCGGTATTTCTTATTATATCTATCCTTTATAGCGGCTTAAGTATAAGCGATAGCTAACCTAGCTTTTTTTTATAAGACTTCTCGGTTTCGTAGGTATAAGTAATTATTAAGGAACTAAAAGCCGTTATTTATTCTTATCCTTATAATAAGCTTATTAAAGGCCGCGTAAATTACTAAGGAGAAGGAATTATTAAGGCTAAATTAAAAGGCAATTAGCATATTAGTCTAGCGTAAGTCTAGGAAATTAGCGGTAAAGAATCGTAGCGCGATTTTTACGGTTTAGTTTTGCTTTTTTAATAGGCCGTTAGTTTAAGGGTACTAAGCGGTAAATATAAAAAGCTTCGATCCGAAAGCTTACTATAAGGTCCTATAAAATACTAAAGTAAACTTTACGTCTTAATTAAAGATTATCCCCTTTAAAATCCTTTAATTAGCATAAAGTAGTTTAGTATATAATGCTTATACTTAGTCTTCCGCTATAAACTAGTTATTATTTAAGATAAGGAGATATATTTTTAAGAATTTATTAGTTATAGTTAGTTAAGTATTAAAGAAGTTCCTTATAAGATCTTTTTATAAGGATTATTCGGCTTAAACTACTAAGAGCCCGGTAATAAAGTCTATCGCTATTATATAGTATAAAACCGGCAGGCTTTAAATCGGGATAAGCTATCTTAGCGTCTTACTTTAATCGGTTTAATTATAGTAGTAAGTATCGTAGCCGTCTATAACCTTATCTACGTATTTACTAAGCCGTAAGATTAAGAAGCTTTTAAATAGGTCTTACTATATATATATGCGGCCGGTATAAAAGTATTTAGTATAAGCGTCTTCGACGATCTCCTTAGTATAGGTCTTAAGGATATATAGTCTTTAGCGTCCGTCGTTCTCCGTAAAGTATAGCAACCCCTATAACTAAAGGAATAGGAGTTTAAGGACTTTATCCTTATTACTAAGTTACGCTATGATTTTTACTTATTATATATCCTCTATATATCTATCGATTATTTTTTAGCGGAGTAGTAATTTAATTAATACTTCCGCGTAAAGGAATACGCGGTTTATTATCTCGTTTTCTTAAATACGTTTTAATTCCCCTTCTTAGTTTAAGGATACCGGCCTATCGTCTTAGTGCGGTAAATATAAAAGCGCGTCCGGTATAACGTTTTTAACGCTTAAGATATAGTATACTTTAAGCGGGAATTAGCTTAAGTATTAAGACGCGAGGACTAGCTTATTATTAAATTTTATACTAATAAAAAATAGGGATTTTTAGTATACGATTCTATAAGTGCTTATATAATTAGTAAAGATAACTACTTATAGCGTTCTTACGGATAGTACTATAGTGCGTAGCTTATATACTGCTTATACTAAACCGGCTACTTTAAGTTCCGTAGGCTAGTATTAAGGTTCTCCGCCTTAAAGGGCGCGGCTTAAGTAAACAATAAGCTAGACCTTAGTCCGGGCTAGTAGCGTCTTTTTATCCTATTCTATGCTTTCTTTTAAGTAAAAAGCTATAGCCGCTACTCCGTATTCTTAGGATATATCGATCTAAATAAATAGTTATTAAGCGGGGTTAAAGTAGTAAATCGTTTAAGGCTTCGTAAGTTTCTTAGTTAAAATCGCGAAGGCCTTTTCTTCTTCCGGAGTAAGCTAAAAAGCGGCTTTTATAGCGTATTAAGCCTATCTTTAGCCCTTTAAGGAGACTCCTTCTTTTTATTTTACTTAAAGTAGCTCCGTCTTTCGTTTTTATAAGACGTTAACTTCTTTAGCGAAATATAAGACTATATAGCGTAGCTACTTAATAAGGCCGATCTATTTCTTAAGCTATTAAAGGTTCTTTAAGAACGCGATATCCCTTAAGGCTTATATACGTTTATCTATATTTATTAAGCCGATAGCGTTTACCTTAAATCTAAGGAGCTATATAGATAGGTATACTAAGAAGGACTTTAGTCCGGATAAGGTAATATTATAGTCGTAGAAGGCGTAGAATATGGCCTTTAAATATTAAAAGTGTTCGTCGGCCGTATTAAAGTAAATAATAATATCGTTAATATAGGCCGCCGCGTATTCTTAGTATTTATAAAGGACGTTATCGATAAACCTTTAGACGTATACTAAGGAGTTCTTAAAGCCTATAAGTATTACTAGTAATCTTTTTAGCCCGCGATAACTTATAATTATAAACCTTTCTTAGTAGTCTTAATAAACTAAGAACTAGTAGAAAAACGATCGTATATTTACTATATTAATAAACTTCTTTCTTTAAAGGCGTTTAATTATATCGCTTTAAAGGGGTATTAAGTATACGTTTAAGGAAGTAATAGCGTTAATCCCCTATAAGTTTATAATTACTTATCCCTTCTTTTTTCTATTTACCGTTTTCTATATTACAAATACTAACGCCGCGAACGGGGTTAGCTTATAAACTCGTTTTAATCGGCCTTATATAGTTAGCTAGCCGAATATCGTATCTACTACCTTCTTATCTTTATTACTTAATAAGTATAATCTTAATACGACTTATTAGTATTACTATCCTTTTACTAAAGGAATACGTATATATTTAAATTCGTTTATATATACTACTCCCTTATCCTTTTAAAGGCGGGGAAACGATTAAAGGATATCTTAGACTTTTAATACGTATTTTAAGTCTTTAGCGTAAATCCGGACGCCCTCGTTAGTAGTAAGTTCGGGTAGGTCCTTAGTTCGGCTAATTTTAAGTTTATAGTTTATAATAAGATCCTTTTATAGGAAGTCCTTAGCAAGGTTTATTTTATCCGGATTTTCTATAAGGGCTTCCGCTAAGGGAGTAATAGCGTCGACCTCCTTATATAGCTAAAACTGCTCGTTAAGGTCCGTAATTATCCTTACCTTTTAGCCTTAGCGGAGCACTAGTAGTTCCTTAAAATAGTTTATTGCTATAAAGCTTATATAATTCTATATTATTATTTAGGCGAGCTTAAGGTTATTAAGGAAAAATATTATATTACGCCCCGATAGCGGCGCCTAGACTTATATAAGTAAGGCGTAGCTAAAACTAGCTAGAATTATCGTAGTAACTAAGTAGATTACCCGTTTACGTATCGCTAGTCTTAGCTAAACTATCTTAACTTTAGCTTTAATCCCTTTATAGGCCCCGATCCGTAAGACTAATATAAAGTTAATAAGGTCTTTTAAGTAAAGAACTAGAAAGTCTTAGCTAAGCAATATATTAGCCGCTAAGCGTTTTACTATTTAGGCGCCGATCCTTACTTTTATAACCGTGAGGCTACCGTCTAGCCTTTTTAGTATATAAGCGGTAAATTCCGCTTATTTAACGGTAGCTATTCTTCTTACTCCTTAAATAGGAATTCGTTAAAAGGAGTTTATAGTTATGTCTTAAAAGGTCTTTACTAAGTCGGCTTAAATAAGGCTTTAGTTTACCTTAGTATCTATATAGGCTTTAATACTTATCTTAGGCCCTTCTTTTCTATAGATTAGTAAGTATACGTAAGTAAATTATAATAGCCTATCGGGGTTTAATAGCTAGACGTCGGGGGAAGCCTTAACTATTTAAACGCTTTATAGCTTCCGAATAACTACTTACTATACTAAGCTACGTCTTTATATAGCAACGTCTCGGCTAAGGTTAAGGGGGTATTTATCTTTAACGTATCGGTAGAGCTTATTCTTTAAAGGGAATGCTTCGCCGTAAAATCCGTATACTTTATCGGCCTCTTATACTAAGTTTACTATAGTATAGATTGCGGTTTCCTTTAAGCTTTTATCGGTATCCGACTAAGCTCCTTTTATATCGTACTCTTTATCCTTTAAATAGTCGTTAGTCTTTACCGTAGTTCCTTCTTTAGTTATAAGGTATGCCTATTTTAGCTTTAGTATTAGCAAGCGTATAGTCTTAAAAGTCCTTTCTCTTTTAAGCCGGAGGACCTTAACTTATATTCCTAACTATTTAAGCGGGTTTCTTCCTTAACTTAGTAAGCGCTATAAGGCTTAAAGTATATCCGTCTTTACTAAGCGGTTTAAAAACGTAACTTTTAGTCTTAGTAAGCCTTTAATAGATAGCTAAGGCGTCCCGGACTATCCTTTAAGTGCGTATAAGGTATAGCTAGTCGGCCCTCGCCTTTTTATAGGTTAGACCTATTTCTTTCGCGCTAGTAAGTCCTTTTAAGATCCTTAAGTATATTTAACTTATAGCTAAAGAAGAATTTTCTTATATTTATTAATCTATC
>JAPEBW010001397.1:0-24959 GCA_027405785.1 Ophiocordyceps robertsii | reverse complement strand
ATAATATTATCTTATAATACTAATAGCTATATTTTAAGCTATAGTATTTTAATACTTATAACTACCGGTATTTACTTTAATAGTTATAACTTATAACTAGCGGTATTTACTTTATTAGTTACTCTTTTATATTTAGCGGTATTTACTTTACTAAATATTAATACTTTTAGTACTTAGAATTACTAATAAAATAAGGTTTCCGTTATAGTTACTTACTTTAAGTAAAAGTAGTTAGTGCTTAAGGTTATAATACTTCGCTTATACTTTAATAGCTTTTTATTAGTATTTCTTAAGTTATTATTATAGAGTTTTTAGCTTATTAATTCTTAATCTTACTTTAAGCACCTCCCTTTTTATAATATTATCTTTTATATTAATATAAAAGTTTAGCTAGTAGCTAAAAAAGGCCTTATTAAAGGATAGCTTAGTAGTAGTATTATTTTATATAAATTATATTACTTTAAGAAAGAACGCTTAGTTTATCTATTTAAATTTTATAAAGTATTTTAAGTAGTAGTATATCACTTAATTTAGACGTTTTATTTACTTATTAGTTTAAAAGTAAAACGCTATTAATAACTTATATCTTATTTAAAAGATAAAATATAAGTCTAAAACTTAACGTAATACTAATAATTATAGACTAATATATTAAGTATTACCTCTTTATTTTATATTTTAAGATAATAAACACGCTTAAGCTAGTAGAAGCATTTTATTATAATATTAAGTTAGTATATATATTAAAATACTATAGCTTGAAATATAGCTATTAGTATTATAAGATAATATTATAACTACTATATGCTTTAAATACAGCTATAGTAATAAGAATACTATATATAACTACTATATGTTTTAAATATAGCTATAGTAATAAGATTACTATATATAACTACTATATACTTTAAATATAATAAGATTACTATATATAACTACTATATACTTTAAATATAGCTATAGTAATAAGAATAAGATATACTATACGTAATACTATAAGTAGGCAAATAACTATAATTAGAATAATAAGTATATATAAGACCTAGGTCTTACCTTAGTAATTAAATCGAACGAATAATCGGTCTTCTTTATAAAGGGGAAGAAGATCTTAGGCTTTAAGACTTAACGTCTTAGATGCTTAGAATAATAACTCGGCTGCTTAGAATTATTACTCGGCTGCTTAAAATAATTACTCGGCTGCTTAAGACTAAATTCCTCGGCTGCTTAGAATAATACTCTGCTGCCTAGAAAGTCTTATAAGATCAACTAATAATCGGTCTTTACTAAAAAGGGAAGAATAGCTAAAGGGAAGGAGGATTGTCTATATAATAAGAGATTTATATCTATTTAGATATCCTTTTTTCTAGCAAGCTTTCTAGCTATTCGCAGCAATACGACTACGATAAAACAACTCTTTGCTTAAACGCCTTTTTGCCTACTACCTCCTTTTACTTTCCTCTCGATAACCTATTTAAGTTACCTATTTTACTTCTTATAACTATCTTTAGTTTAAGTAAGTAAAAGCTTCTTTTTACTTATATACCCTCTTTTTATACTTAAGTACCGAACTTACTACCTATATAGTACGTATTATATATAATACTATATAATTCGGTATAAAGGGTAGAGCCTTATTAATCCTATCTGCTTTAAGCTCGCCGATTAAAAGACTTTTTAATTCTTATAAATTTACTATACCTTTAGCTAAGAGCTAATTTATCTTATTAAAGACCGCGGAACTATACTACTAAAAAATAAATTAATATCCTAAAAGCTTATATAGTTAATTTAATAAAATAAGCTACCTTCTTTTAATATAGTTAGACTATAATACTAATATTAACCTTAAGTACCTATATCTTTATATTATAAAAACATTACTTAAAGGCATTAAATACGATCCTTTATAAGGCCGGTAATAATATAGTTTAGTAAAGAACTTAAAAATATAACTACCTTAAGTAGCTAACTATACTAATAAAGATTAATTACTTTAATAGTCTTAGACTTATATAACTTCCTTTAAAATACTAAACATTCCGATATCTTATACTCCTTACTTAAAAAAGTATAACACTTTTACTAATAATACTAACTTTATAACTAAGCTCCTTAAAGATTTAAATTCTTTATTAAAGACGATATAAATTTTAACTACGAGGTTATTATTAATATACTATACCTTTATAAAAAACTAGCCTTATATATTATTAATAAAAGTATATTATTTTAAGTAGCTTACTTCCTTCCTTCCCTTTTTATAAAGGATATATAAAATACGCTATATCGATATTAAATATATATATACTAAGGACCCCTTAATAATATTATATATAATCTAAGAACGAACTTTGCCTTAAAAGAATTTTATACTAACGCCTATATCCTTAGTATTATATATAAAGAAATACTTATAAAGGTATATTAAGCAGTTAGTAAAGTCGAATATACGTACTAACTACTTTAACGTACCTTTAATATTTTATACTATAAACTTTTCCCCGAAATAAATATCTACACAATACTATAAATAGCGGTAAAATCTATAAAAAATATAGCTAATCCCGACGGTCTTATACTAACTCTCCTTATTTTTAGCGCGTACCTATAAATTAATTCCGACTCCCCCCCGTCCCCCGCAATCTCTATATAGGCAAAAGCATTTCGAAAAGCTATAGTTATAGTATGATATATCTACGTAAAGACTATAATTAGCCGCGCCTTAAATATATATAACGGCCCCCGCTTATATAAAGACGTCCTCTTACTTTCTTTATAAAGCTTTATACTTATATAGCACGAGAAGTATGGATAAAAAGGACTATTCTTTATTAATACGATTAATAAACGAAATATTACTATTATCCTATTAAGTAGCACGACTACGTTCCGAGCGATATATATTAAGCTATTTCGTACGGAATACTCCTTAACGCTTAAAGTATAACTCCGTTTATTATAAGACCCCTTTAAGTACGAATAATTCCTTGTATAAAAAGAGAAAAACGTACTTAAACTCTTATTATAACTTCGCGTATAAGGTATAATTACTATACTTAGAAGACCGTTCGAAGTATTTAACTAAACCGAGATATTAAATCTTAAGGAATATAAAGTTTTTTCTTTTATTTTTTTCGACCTTATTTAATATAAAGATATATAAATATTTAAAATACGACTAATATAAAAAACAAAAAGCAAAAACAATAAACTATATAAGAAGTCTTAATTAGTTATATAAGGGTACGTAGATAATAATAAGGAGGAAATCCTTATTTAGTTACTTACTATTTAGCGTATAAGCTAAAGACTTTTACTTACCCTTAATACTTTACTTTAGTTAATATATTATATAAAAGGAGAACTTTAAGATATTATATAAGTATACGTTTAATTAAATAATACCTTTATAAGAACTATTCTCGTATATCTCCCTTAAGAACTAGTTACTCTTTACCCTCTTAAGACAATTTTATATATTTATCGGCCTTTATATAGCTTAGTAAAATTAAGTCTTTATTAGTTTAAGATATATTTCTTATACTATAAGATAAACCTTAATATAGTACTATCTTCTTACGACCTTTACCTACTCTTTATAACTAATAGCCCCGACCTTTTTAGCATTACCGGCCTTTAGACTAATAATACTCTTTCTTTTATAATATATTCTTTTTCGTGCTTTAAGGAAGATATATTATATAAAGCTAAATTTCGTATAAAACCGAAGATAACCTTAATAAAACAAATACCCCTTAAATTTAACGGCATATATATTTCCCTTATATCCGGTATAATTCTTATTTAATAAAAAGGATAAGCAAAAGACTTATTTACGGTATATATAACGGATAACGATATAAAATAATAGTATATTTCTTAATATACTTAAGCCGTATATATCGCTTTAATATATTAACTAAAAGCCTTATAAAATTTATCTATTACTACTTAAGTAAAAAACTTAAAGGACGAAGATATAAAATACCTTAATATATAACTTTAGTAGTAGATTAATAATTATAACCGCGGACTTCGCTTTATCCCCTTTTTACTTTATATATTATAGCTAAATATTTTTATAAACGGATTATTTATAAATAATAAAGACCTTATATTATAACTTAGTATATTAATTATCCTAGGAAATAAACTTTTACGTACTATAACTTCTTTCTTTATCCTTAGTAATATTTTATATTAGTTATTAATAAAATGCAAAAGAGTTATAAGGATCGTACTTATAAGCGAACTTTATAGAATAGTATAAGGTATTAACTATAGCTTTATACTTTACTTTATAATTTAAAAGATTATCCGTTTATTTAACCTCCTTAACGTACCCCTTATCCTCTATATAAACTTACGTTCCCTTTATAAATACTTAGTAAAACTTAGCACTACTAATAAAAAACGGCTTATAATTAATATTATAGCACTATAGGAATTATATAAACGCCATAAGATATCTAAAATACGATAGATTAATAGTAAAGATAATCCTATAGATACCTTTATAAAGACTAGCCCGAACTAAGCGCTACGAAATCTCGTCTTTACGAATAAGCTTAAGTTTTAAATTAAAGAAGTAGTATAATAAGTATTATAGTACGATAAATTATATAAACTAGTATAATACGTTTTTAGAATCTATAACTAAAAACGCAAAATCTCTTAATATTAAAATATATAATATATATAGGAAAGATAAGACTAATTCCTCCCCCCTCTTAAGTCTTATACCGTAACATAAATTAAACTAAAGCCCGCTTACTAATAAACTAAACTTTATTATTTAGCTTATTATTACTAAGTACCTTAATTACCTTAAGGTTATTATCGACCTTAATCGGCGTATTAACTATACTACTAAGTAGACAATATACTTAAGGTATAATAAGCCTATTACTTATAATATAATAATATACGCCCCGTTTAGCTTAAATATAAAATATATAAGCACTACCTTAATACCTTAGTAAGTAATAGTATATAGAGAATAGATATATACTACGCGCTCCCCGATAAGCTAGGTAGGGATAAGCTATATCTTAGTCTTAAAACTATATAATAATAGCGCGAAAATATCCTTCCCGCTATACTAGCTTAGAAATAATCCGACGAAGCTAAGCACTAGCGAGGACCTATATAGTAATATTAACTAATAAGCGGCGAATTAATATAACTTCGGAGTCTTAAGAAACGTTAGTATAGTATAAGAACTAATAAAGGAAATAAAAGAAACTATACGTTAATAGCGACTGTCTCTATAAACTAGCGATTGCCTTTATCCCTTATTAAAAGAAAGACGATATAATACCGACTTTATATAGCTTATTGCTATACCTTAAGGCTAGTAAGCTAGATTAATATAATAATAATAACGCTAAGTATATAGGCTTATTAATAAGCAAGCGACGACGACGATAATAATAATTAAGATATACGATATTAAGGGCATAATAACAAGGTAAAAGAGGACTTAAGGCGGTATACGTATAATAATAATAATAATAGTATAGGTACGCGGCGAAAAAAACGATAATACTAAGGAAAGAAAGAATAAAGCCTAAGGAAGAATTATAAAAGGGAATTTATACCTATATTAAATCATACCGTATACCGCTAGGAAAAGAAAAGCATAAAGAGAGCATACTATTAAAAGAGAAAATTTCTTTATATAATAAGAAACAATACTAAAAAACGAAACGATAAATTCTTACTTAAGCATATAGTAAAAGCACGAGGTATAAAACTCTTACTTATCTCCTATTTAAATATACCGTAAAAGCACGAGGCATAAACCTTACTTATCCTTTATTTAAGCATATTATAAAAAGCATAAGGTATAAACTCTTACTTAAGCAAATCGTAAAAGTATAAGGTAATAATAAAAAAAAGAACCCTTTACTTATCTAAAAACACACTATATAAGAAAATGCTAATAAACGCTCTTAAATACTTTTCCTTAAAAATAAAAATAAAAAGTACGAGTATTAAAAAAGTAATAATATACACGAAGTATTATATTATACTACGACTTACGATACTTATAAAGGAGCAATAATATATATAAAGTATTATGTTATACTAAGACCTATAATACTTATATAGGAATAATAATACGTACGAAGTATTATATTATTTAAGGGCTTATAATAAGGGGCTATATATATATATATATATATATATAAGAGTGTTCGTTCCCTTTTTTTTAAGAGGAATAACGTAGAATAGAACTAATAGGTTCTTTGTTTACTTAGTATATATATATTTACTTAAAGATTGTTTATTTAATATTAACTAAGGCTTATAAATATAAAAGATCTATTTAGATAATAAATTTAATTAAAAACCCTTTATATTTAAAATAATAAAAATACTATTAAGAATATCTTTATTTATAAGTACTTAGTCTTTATTACTTTAAGAAAAATAAAAAGCCTTTTAAGCTTATATTAAAAAACTAAAAAAAAACTTAATAATTAAAAGTATATATTATATAGCTTAAAAAGGAGATATAAAAAAGAGAATTTCTTTTTAATTAATTATAAAAGCGTTATTAATTAAACTCATCCGATTTTATAAGTAAATAAAGTAATAAAATAAAGCTTAAAAATATTACTTAGCTAGCTATTATAAAATTTAAACGACTACGCTTAAACTCCTTACTTTACTCTTAAGGAGCCTTATAAAACCTTGCGGTAGGAACGCTTAAAGCACGTACTATAAAGGCTCGCCTAAAAAGACGCGATAGATATTACTAATCGGACCCCGCTAAGGTTTTTAAGATATAACTATAAATACTTAAAAGCCTATCTAAATATAGTTTATAATATTTTAACTATAAAAAACACTATAAAAGCTACTAAACGGATTTTACTAGCTTTTTTAAAGATATTTAAGGATTTTAGTAGGATATCTTAATTATAGTTTAGCTAATTTCTAACTAAAGAAATACCTTAAAAATATAAGATAGACTTTATCGTAATTTTTAAAGGTTATTTAAAAATATTTAAGAGATTTCCTTAATTATAGTTTATAGTATTTCTAACTAAGCTTATACTTAGTTTATTAAGTAATTTTATAAGGATATTTATAGTTTATTTATATATTAATAATAAATAATAAGATAATATAGTTAAAGATTATAAAAAATAGCTTAAAGAACTAAGTATAAAGTAGCTAGTTATATTTTAAAGAAAAAATAAGCTTTTTACTATTTATAAACCTTTATATATACTTATATATTGTAATTAGTTTATTATACTAGCTTAATTAATAATAATTAGTTTATAGTACTAGCCTTAATAAGCGGTAATTAATTTATAGTACCGGCCTTAAGTAGTAGTAATTAAACTGCGCCTTATCCCCTTATCCTTATACTATAAAGCGTAGTATAATAAAAACCTTATTTTATTAGTAATCTTAAGTATTAAAAGTACTAATATTTAGTAAAGTAGATACCGCTAAATATAAAAAAGTAATTAATAAAGTAAATACCGCTAACTATAAGTTATAACTATTAAAGTAAATACTAGTAGTTATAAGGAGAGACGATATAGCTTAATAGTTAAATATAGCTAATATTAGCTATAAGCGGTATAAGCTAAATACGCTTATATATAGCTTAAGTTAGCTTTAGCTAGTAATAAGATTAGTATTAAATAAATTAACTAATACTTTATATAATTAACTAATACCTTATATAGAGTTAAGGTAAGAGGCCTTCCTTTAAAAAAAGAGAAAATCTTATAAAAGGTTTAAAAATAAAGATATTTAGTCTTATAAGCTAGTTATAAGTAATAAAGCGTATATTACTTATAATTAAAAATAAAAATAGTAAAAGCTATTTTTATTAGCTTAAAAAGTAGTTTAATAACCTTATAAGTTATGTAAAGTATAAGTAATATATTAATATATAAAGGTATATAAAAGTATATAAAAAAGCCTTTTAGTAGCTTTAAAAAGATATAAAAAAGGCATTTTTTCCTTTATTTTTTAACTTTTTTCTTTTTTTCTTTTTTCTTTTTTAGCTAGTTTTAACCTAAGAAATCCGAATAATAAAATACCCTTACTTTATTTAGTTTAGTAGTTAGCACTAAGTCTTCTTTTCCTTTTTTTATTAGTAAATTTAAATTAAATAAATTATACCTTACTACTTATTATATAAAAAACAATAAAGGTTTAGTAATATAAAACTAGCTTATAAGAATTTTAATAAACTTAATAGCTTTAATAAAAAATACTTAGTATTTTTATACTTAGTATGTTCTTTAAGTTATTAAGTAAAAAAATGTATTTATTATAATTATGTTTATTTAATTATAATAAATAAAAGAAGAAATATCTACTTTTATAATATTATAGCTAACTAATTAGCTATAAGCTAGTTTAAAGTATTTAAAGCTTTTACTACGCTTTACGGCATAAAGATAAAGGGATAAGGCGCGGACTAATTACCGCTAGTTAAGGCCGGTACTATAAACTAATTACTACTAGTTAAAGCTAGTACTATAAACTAATTACCGCTAGTTAGGCCGGTATAACGGACTAATTACTTTATATAAACGTATATAAGGGCTTAGAAATAGTAAAAAGCTTATCTATTTTTTAAAGTATAGCTAGCTACTTTATATTTAGTTCTTTAAGCTAATTTTAAGAATCTTTAACTATACTATCTTTTTATTTATTATTAGTATATAAATAAACTATAGATATTATTATATAATTACTTAATAAACTAAGTATAAGCTTAATTAAAAATACTATAAACTATAGTTAAGGAAATCCCTTAAATATCCTTAAATATCCTTTAAAAATCGCGGTAAAGTTTATTCTATATCTTTTAAGGTGCTTTTATAGTTAAAAACGGGTCGAACTATAATTAAGATATCCTACGGAAATCTTTAAAGATCCTTTAAAGATACTAGTAAAATCCGCTTAGTAGTTTTTATAGTGTCTTTTATAGTTAAAAATATCGTAAATAATAATTAAGTAGGCTTTTAAGCCTTTATAGTTATATCTTAAAAACCTAAACGGGGTCCGACTAGTAATATTCGTTATATCTCCTTAAGCGAGCCTTTATAGTGCGTGCTTTAAGCGTTCTTATCGCAGGGTTTTATAAGGCTCCTTAAAAGTAAAGTAAGGAGTTTAAGCATAGCCGTTTAATTTCCGTAATAACTCTTTTTAGTAAAAAAAAAGATAATATCCTTATCGGTTTAAAGTTAAAATCAAGTAAAGGGGGCGCTAAATAATAGCTTTATAATAGCGTCTTTATACCGTATTAATAGTGCGCCGTTCTTATCCTTTTAATAGTTTTTTTTAGCTTATTTAGCTAATAGTAACTAAGTAGCTTAAGATAGTTAGTAAGCGGCTTTTATTATAAATTCTTACCTCTTATTTAGTCGTACGTCTTTATCTTTATTAAGGCGATTAGCGCGTTTAGCTAAAACTTATAATAAAGTTTTTTAACTTATTTAAGCACTTATTAAGTAAGAAGGAGTCTTTATACTAAGGAATATTTAAATTCCTTAGCGGGATATATTATAAGAGATTAGCTTTATTTAGGCCTTATTTTATATTATTATCTTACTTACCCTTTCTACTATTTTTTAATCCTCCGCTCAATTTCTTATACTACTTACTAGCCTTATAAGCCGCTTATAAGCGAGATATTATATCTTACTTACTATTACTATTATAGTTATCCCTTACTTTTTATCGCTAAGCTTTCCGACTTATTATCCTTTTTATATAGTATTACTACCTACGCCTTTCCGCTAACTAATACGCGTTTAGCTACTAAAAAGGTATTAAAGTAAGGGTAAGCCGTCCTGTTAATATTAATAAGTATAGTTAGTACTAAGGTATTAAACGTTTATATTCTTACTTAAAAACGGGTAATAAAGTCCTTAATAGCTTTAATACTTAACTCCTTACTTTTAAGGTTTTAAACGTACTTAATAGTTTTAAAGAACTTCTTTATAAAGAGGGCCTAAAAAGTAAGAATATAAAGCGCGTAGTCGGTATAGCTAAAAAAGCGGATATTAAAGCTTAGAAATTTTATTACTTAAGTTAAAGTTAAGTTATATTTAGACTTTTATAAGCCTATAAGTAAAACTTAGCGTAGTTTATAGCTAAGCGGAAACTTTTAATTATTATAATTCTATTACTAAAGTATAGGCCTATAAAGCTAGGCCTATTAAGGATTATATTAGTTACTATTATTAGCTTTTATAAAATTAAGCGGCGGAATATATCGCTAGGCTAGTTATTGCTATCTCTTTTAGTTAAAGAGGGATAGTAAATAAAATATAATAAGGCGCTTATACGCTTTTATATAGCTAAGCTAAGTATAGCGGCGGGTAAAAAGAGGGTTTGCTAAGTAAGACTAAATAGGTCCTTAAGGCTTATAGCGGCTATAAGCTAAGAGGGGGATTTTATAGCGCGGGCTAGACCGCGTATAAAGCAAGATAAGGTTTTAGCTATAGTAGCTTAAAACGCCGCTATAAACCTAGCTATAAACTAGTTAAGCTAGGCCTTAAATATATAGTTAAAGATAGCGCGGATATCGTTTTAATTATTTAGCTAAAGTAGGTTTCCGCTAGTTATAGTAGCTACTATAAATCTTAAGACTATAATAAGGTTAGCTAACTTAAAAGCATTAAGTATTAGCTAGTTATTTTACTAATAAAGATTTCTAGCTATACTTTAAAAATATATAGATAGTAAAGGCTTTTAAATAGTAAGAGCTAAGCGGGAAGTATAGCTAAGTTATTGCGAAACTAGCCGTTTAAACTACGCTATAGTATAAAGCTAAGAAGTAAGTCGTTTAAGTTAAGTATTTAAAAAGGGTAGTATAAGCTATTCCTTATAGTACTATAATTTAAGTTAAATTTATTAGCTTAAGCGCGGTTATAGAAAGCAGCGTAGGTTTATATAAAAGCTTAAACTTAAAGGTTTTAACTCTCGCTAAAGGACTTAAAGCTATAAAGAATAGCCGCCTTATTTTTATAGAGCTTAAGCGCTTACTTATATCTTTTATATTAAAAGTATAAAGGCTTATAAAAAAGCGGGCTAAAAAAGTAGTTATAAAATAGCTAGTCTTAGTTATAAAAAACGTTAAATAATAAAGGGACTTAAAACGGGAGTATAAAAATTATAAGCTTAAAGTAAAGAAAGTTATATATATAGAAGTAAGCGAGGTACGGCGGGCTATAGCTAGTAGTAAAGGGAAATATAGTTATAAAAGAAAGAAAGGAAAGGAGAAAAAGCGGGCGGTAAAGAAAATTTAAATAAGTATACTATAAAGCTAAAAAGGCCTTATAACTTAAAGTAAATAGCGGTATATTATTATTAAAATAACTAATTACTTTAAGCGTAATAAGTTATAGTTTTTTATAACTTATAATAGCTTTTAAGTTTTATACTTAGGCTTAACTGCTTTATTTTTATAATTAAAGAGTTTTATATTAAGTTATAAAAGCCGCGTATTATACTTTTATTTAAACTACTTAAGTAGCTAACTCCTTTTATGCCTTTTTAAAAGCTTTTATAATCTTTAGCGAGAAGACTGCTTTTTTATTTACTTATAAGTTATAGTTACTTAGCTAGCCTTTTTAGGCTATAAAGAACTTTTTCTTTAGCTTTTTACTGCTTTTTTTATTATATAGCTTTATAAGACTTGTTTTACTTTTTACTTATTTAAGTAAAGTGTTTTTTTATTTTAAACTAAGCTTAAGCGTATAGCTAGCTTATCCGCTAAGTATAGTTATACTATTAAAACGACTAAATAGATATTAAAGGACCTTTTTATATTTAATTAGTATATAAGCTATCTTACTTTAGTAGTAACTTTAAACGGCTTAGTACGTTTTTTTTAAAGCTTTACCGGTTTACTATCTATAATATAGTAACCTTTACTAAGCTATAGCTAAACTTAATCGCTAGGCTTAAATTTTAAGAAGCAGTATTTCTTATTATATCTATCCTTTATAGCGGCTTAAGTATAAGTAATAGCTAACTTAGCTTCTTTTTATAAGACCTCTAAGTTTTCTAAGTATAAGTAGTAACTAAAAAACTAAAGGCTGTTATTTATTCTTATCTTTATAATAAGCTTACTAAAAGCTACGTTAATTACTAAAAAGAAGGAATTATTAAGGCTAAACTAAAAGGCGATTAGCGTATTAATTTAGCGTAAGTATAGGAAATTTGCAGTAAAAAATCGTGGCGCGATTTCTATAGTTTAGTTTTGCTTTTTTAATAGGCCGTTAGTTTAAAGGTGCTAAGCGGTAAATATAAAAAGCTTTAATCCGAAGGCTTATTATAAAGTCCGCTAAAATACTAAGGTAAATTTTATATCTTAGTTAAAGATTATCCCCTTTAAAATCCCTTAGTTAGTATAAAGTAGCTTAATATATAACGCTTATACTTAATCTTCCGCTATAAACTAGTTATTACTTAAGATAAAGAGATATATTTTTAAGAATTTATTAGTTATAGTAAGTAAAGTATTAAAGAAGTTCCTTATAAGATCTTTTTATAAGGATTATTTAGCTTAAACTATTAAGAGCTTAGTAATAATGTTTATTGCTATTATATAGTATAAAACTAATAGGCTTTAAATTAAGATAAGCTACTTTAGCGTCTTACTTTAATTAGTTTAATTATAGTAATAAGCGTTATAGCTATTTATAACCTTATCTATATATTTACTAAGCTATAAAATCGAGAAGCTCTTAAATAGATCTTACTATATATAAGTATAGCTAGTATAAAAATATTTAGCGTAGGCATTTTCGATAATCTCCTTAGTATAAGTCTTAAGGATATATAGTCTTTAGCGTCCGTTATTTTTTATTAAGTATAGTAACCCTTATAACTAAAAAAGTAAAAGTTTAAGGATACTATCTTTATTGCTAAGCTATACTATAACTTTTACTTATTATATATCCTCTATATATCTATTTATTATTTTTAGCTAAGTAGTAATTCGATTAATACTTTTATATAGAGAAATACGCAGTCCGTCGTTTTATTTTCTTAAATACGTTTTAATTCCCTTTCTTAGTTTAAGAATACTAGCTTATTATCTTAATATAGTAAATATAAGAAAGCGTCTAGCACGACGTTTTTAACGTTTAGAATATAGTATACCTTAAGCGGGAATTAGCTTAAGTATTAAGATATAAGGACTAGCTTATTATTAAATTTTATATTAATAAAGAATAGGGATTTTTAGTATACAATTCTATAAGTATTTATATAGTTAGTAAAGACGATTACTTAAAGCGTTTTTATAAATAGTACTATAATACGTAACTTATAAACTGTTTATACTAAACCGGCTACTTTAAGTTCCGTAAGCTAATATTAAGGCTCTCCGCCTTAAAGGGCGTAGCTTAAGTAAATAATAAGCTAGACTTTAGTCCGGGCTAATAGCGTCTTTTTATCTTATTTCGTGCCTTCTTTTAAGTAAAAAGCTATAACCGCTACTTTATATTCTTAAGATATATCGATCTAAATAAATAGTTATTAAGCGGGGTTAAAGTAGTAAATTGTTTAAGGCTTAGTAAGTTTCTTAGTTAAGTTTATAAAGGCCTCTTTCTTTTTAAAGTAAGCTAAAAAGTGGCTTTCGCGGTATATTAAGCCCGTCCTTAGCCCCTTAAAGGGACTCCTTCTTCCCGTCTTACTTAAAGTAGCTCCGTCTTTCGTTTTTATAAGACGTCGACTTCCTTAGTAAAATATAAGACTATATAGCATAGCTACTTAATAAGACCGATTTATTTTTTAAGCTATTAAAGGTTCTTTAAGAACGCGATATCCCTTAAGGCTTATATACATTTATCTATATTTATTAAGCTAATAGCGTTTACCTTAAATCTAAGAAGCTATATAAATAAGTATACTAAGAAGGACTTTAGTCTTAATAAGGTAATATTATAGTCGTAAAAAGCGTAGAATATAGCCTTTAAATATTAAAAGTATTCTTTAGCTATATTAAAGTAAATAATAATATTATCAATATAAGCCGCCGCGTATTTTTAGTATCTACGGAGGACGTTATCGATAAACCTTTAAACGTATACTAAGGAGTTCTTAAAGCTTATAAGTATTATTAATATTCTTTTTAGCCCTTAATAGCTTATAACTATAAACCTTTCTTAATAGTCTTAATAGACTAAAAACTAATAAAAAAACAAATATACGTTTATTATATTAATAAACTTCTTTCCTTAAAGGCGTTTAATTATATTGCTTTAAAGGGGCATTAAGTAAGCGTTTAAGGTAGTAATAGTATTAATTCTTTATACGTTTACGACTACTTCTTCTCTTTCCTTTTTATTTACTATTTTTTATACTATAAATACTAATACTATAAATAAAGTTAGCTTATAAACTCGTTTTAACTAGCTTTATATAGTTAGCTAGCTAAATATTATATCTACTACCTTCTTATCCTTATCGCTTAATAGGTATAATCTTAATATAACTTATTAATATTGCTATCCTTTTACTAAAAAAATGCATATATATTTAGATTTGTCTATATATATTACTCCTTTATCTCTTTAAAGGCGGGGAAACGGTTAAAGGATATCTTAAACTTTTAATATATATTTAAAGTTCTTAGCGTAAATCCGGACGCCCTTATTAATAGTAAGTTCGGGTAAGTCCTTAGCTCGGCTAATTTTAAGCTTATAGTTTACTATAAGATCTTTTTATAAAAAGTCCTTAATAAGGTTTATTTTATCCGGATTTTCTATAAAGGCTTCTGCTAAAAGAGTAATAGTATCGACCTCTTTATATAGCCGGAACTGCTTATTAAAGTCTGTAATTATCCTTACCTTTTAGCCTTAGCGGAGTACTAGTAGTTCTTTAAAATAGTTTATTACTATAAAGCTTTTATAATCTTATATTATCGTTTAAGTAAGCTTAAATTCGTTAAAGAAAAATATTCTATTACGCCTTAATAGCAGCATATAGACTTATATAAGTAAGGCGTAGCTAAAACCAGCTAAAATTATTATAATAAATAAGTAGATTACTTACTTATATATTACTAGTCTTAGCTAAACTATCTTAACTTTAGCTTTAATCCCTTTATCGGCCCCGATTTATAAGACTAATATAGAGTTAATAAAGTCCTTTTAATAAAGAACTAAAAAGTCTTAGCTAAGTAATATATTAGCCGCTAAGCGTTTTACTATCTAAGCGCTAATCCTTACTTTTATAACTATAAGGCTACCGTTTAGCCTTTTTAGTATATACGTAGTAAATTCTATTTATTTAACAGTAGCTATCCTTCTTACTCCTTAAATAAGAATTTATTAAGAGGAGTTTATAGTTATATTTTAAAAGGTCTTTATTAAGTTAGCTTAAATAAGGCTTCGGTTTACCCCGGTAATTATATAAGTATTAATACTTATCCCGGGCCTTTCTTTTTTATAAACTAGTAAGCGTATATAGGTAAATCGTAACGGCTTATTAGGGCTTAATAGCTAAATATTAAAGGAAGCCTTAACTATTTAATTACTTTATAGCTTTTAAATAACTACTTACTATACTAAGCTACGCCTTTATATAGTAACGTCTTAGTTAAGGTTAAAGGGGTATTTATCTTTAATATATTAATAAAGCTTATTTTTTAAAAGGAATGTTTTACTGTAAAATCTATATACTTTATTAGCCTCTTAAACTAAGTCTACTATAATATAGATTGCGGTTTCTTTTAAGCTTTTATTAGTATCTAATTAAGCTCTTTTTATATCGTACTTTTTATCCTTTAAATAGTTATTAGTTTTTATTATAATTCCTTCTTTAATTATAAGGTATACCCGCTTTAGCTTAAGCGTTAATAAGTATATAGTCTTAAAAGTTCTTTTATTTTTAAGCCGGTAGACCTTAGCTTATATTCTTAGCTATTTAAATAGGTTTCTCCTTTACCTTAGCGAGCGCTATAAGGCTTATAATATATCCGCTTTTACTAAGCGGTTTAAGAACATAACCCGCGGCCTTAGCGAGCCCTTAATAGATAGTTAAAGCGTCCCGGACTATTTTATAAGTGCGTATAGGGTATAGCTAGTTAGCCCTCGCCTTTTTATAGGTTAGACTTATTTCTTTTACGCTAATAAGTACTTTTAAGATCCTTAAGTATATTTAACTTATAGTTAAGAAAGAATTTTCTTATATTTATTAATCTATTTATTAATATCCTCGTTTCTTACTAAACATTATAAAGATTCTTATAAATAAACGTTTAGCTTTTAGTAAATTATTATAATTAAGTAGTTTAGCTAATAAAGCGCGGCCTTAGCTTTATATTATAAGCATAATATTTAAGACTTAAAGTTAGATCTTATTACTATATCTTTAATAGTAAAGTGCTTTTTATTAAGTGCTTATATTGCTATATTTAAGCGGATTTAAAACCGTTTTTATAAGGCGGAGATTTATAAGCTTAGTCTAATACTAAGCTTACTAAGTTCTTCTTATTATAGTTCCGAGAAGTCTTTAAAATACTATTTTGCTATACTTCCTTAAAAAAAGGAAGGTAATTAAATAGCTAATTTATCCGTATAGGCCTTGCTTTTACTAACGTTTTAGCAAATAAAGTTAATAAAACGGTTTACTCCTTAAAATATATTAGCTTTATTATCTTTTTAGACTTTATTAAAGGATACTTTTAAAGGTCTTAATAAGTTAAATCTCCTTATATCTTTAGCTTTTAGTTAAGGTTTTTCTTAAGGCTTAGTAAGCGCGTTTTCTTTTCTTAATACTTAAAAGAGATTAAAGAACTATTCGTTTAATATTACTATTATTCTTACTAAGGGGCTTAAGGCTATTCTTAATCTTAGTATTTACGCGCTAAGTATAAATAGGTTTAGCTTATTAAGGGTATCGCTTACTATATCCTTATTACTTATTATTAAGGTCTTAGTCTTAATACTCTCGCTAAGCGCTTAACTTTCTATCTTATATACGTCCCGGAATCCGGTATACTATAAGGCCTTTAGCATAAAAGGCTTATTTTTATTAATTAAGAGTCTTAAAAATACTTTAATTAGCGCGGCTATAGCGGATAAGGCTAAACGGTAATACTAGACTAAGAAACTATTAAGTATCCTTTAAGGCGGATTTTTAGTTAAGGTCTTTAAACTAAACTTTATTAATAATACGTAGTAAAAATATCCGCTAAGCTTATCGTTTTAAGGAAAGAGTAACTTTATTATAAGCTTAATCTAAAAGGTATTTAGCGGGTAAAGAGCTAAATAGTTTTAAGGTTAGCTTATCCTTACTTTTTCTATTTAAAGGATAATTAATCTATTTAAGTAATACTAAATTTAGTTTACTTAATCGTATAGGTTTTATCGTTTTATAGTCTATCTTTTATTAGTATTTTAAAAGCGGATTACCTTTTAAAAGGCAGTAGTTTTAGCTTAGCTAAGCAGGACTCGTTCTATATCTTATTTAGCTTTATAAGCTATTATAGTATAGTACCTTAAAAAAAGATAAAGGAGATTATTAAACTAGTATACTAAGTAGGCCGCGGCCTTTTTTACTTTTACGGCCTACTTATCTTAAAGCTTTATTATAAGCGCGTAAAGAAAAAGGTGCTTATTATTAAGGTTAAACTTAAAGGCTAATAAGAGCTTCTTATTAAAGAAAATATTATTTAGTATCTAACTTCCTATAAAATAAGTACTTTATTATATAATATAGTTGCTTTTAGCTTAGCGGATATTTAAAGGATTTTCGTTTAAATAAGTAAGAATTGCTATTATTTACTATACCTTATAGCGTAAAGATAAAAGGATAAAGCGCGGATTAATTACTATTAATTAAGGCTAGTACTATAAACTAGTTATTATTAATTAAAGCTAATACTATAAACTAATTGTTATTAGTTAAGCTAATATAATAGATTAATTACTATATATAAACGTATATAAGGGTTTAAAAATAATAAAAAGCTTATTTATTCTTTAAAGTAAAGCTAGCTACTTTATACTTAGTTTTTTAAGCTACTTTTAAAGATCTTTAACTATACTATCCTTCTATTTATTATTAATATATAAATAAACCGTAAATATCCTTATAAAATTACTTTATAAACTAAATATAAGCTTAGTTAAAAATACTATAAACTATAGTTAAGGAAATCCTTTAAATATCCTTAAATATCCCTTAAAAATTGCGGTAAAGTTTATCTTATATCTTACGGGGTGCTTTTATAGTTTAAAACGGGTTAAAACTATAATTAAGGACTCCCGCGGAAATCCTTAAATATCCCTAAAAGATATTAATAAAATCCGCTAAGTAGTTTTTATAATATCTTTTATAGTTAGAAATATCGTAAACTATAGTTAGGTAAGTTCTTAAGCCTTTATAGTTATATCTTAGAAACCTTAGCGGGGTCTAACTAGTAATATTCGTCGTATCTCCTTAAGCGAGCCTTTATAGTGCGTGCTCCGGGCGTTCTTATTACGGGGTTCTATAAGGCTCCTTAAGAGTAAGGTAAGGAGTCTAGGCATAGCCGTTTAGATTATATAATAGCTTTCTTATCCCCTTATAAGCTTTATAAATAGTAGTTTTATTTTAAAGATTAAAGCACTTAAACCTTATACTAAAGAATTAGCTAAGCTATAATAGTTTATTACCTCTTTTAAAGCTTATTTTTAGTTTTATCTTATTATAATAAATTAAGAAGTAGTAAAGGTTATATTTATATTTAGTTACTTATAAGGCTTAGCTATAATATAATTTAAAACGATTTTTAAGAACTATATAAATAATAGTCTTAAGAATAGAAATTTTAAGACGAATTTTTTTTCTAATTTTAATAACTTTAAAGAAGCTTTATAAAAAACGTTTAAAATTATAAATAAGTAACGATTAATAATACATAAATTAAAAATCCTTAAGTAAGTTACGTCCTTATTAGCTTATATAGCTTGATTTTAATAAAGAACCTTTAAGCTAAAATAAGAAGATAATACCCTTATAGCTACGTTTTATAAAGGACTTAAAAAAGAAGTTAAAGACGAAATCTACTACTTAAATAAGCTAAAGACGCTATTAGACTATATAAATCTAGCAGTCCGGATAAATAATAAGTAGTATAAATGCTAATAGTGGAAAAAGCACCGTTTAACTCCTAGCGGGGTTATAAAGAAAAATAATAAAAAGCAATAGCGCGATTTAAGTAATAGAATAACTTAAATGCCCTTAAAGTAAGCCCGCTAAAGCCTGCTAAAAAAGCTATTTAATACTTTAACTATATAAAGGAAGGTTATATTATAAGAGATTATATTAAAAAGAGGAATTCCTTAAAAGGAAGAAATATAGCTATTTATAAGAATAATACTTTTTTAGCTTATAATCTAAAATATACTTTACTACTACCTTTAATTAAAGATACTAAAAAAATTAATACTAAGCTTATTATACTAACCTTTAGTCTGTTTAAGACTAGTTTGCTTATAAAGGGTCTTTAAAAAGAAAAACTTAATAAAGGGATAAAGATAAAAGCTAAAAGCTTAAATAATTAGTAAAGGAATACTTTTAAGACTAAGGATGATTATAAGCCGAAAATTTCTTTATAAACTATTAATAAAAATAACGAAAACGCTCTTTATTTTAATACGAACGTTATACCTTTAAATATAGAAGATCATAGTAGCTATAACCTTAAAGACCTTAAATTCGAAGAAATAGATAAAGAGCCCTCTTTTAAAAAAGAAGATAATAATAAGCTTTACGCTCCTCTTATAAAATATATTAATATAGTTATTATTATTAAGAATAAGGCATATAAGTAGCTATCTTAAACTAAATACTATAAAAATAACTACTTTATATATCTTTTAGATAAGTAAAGAAGCGGATAGTTTCTTAAATTAAGAAAGACTTATAATAAACCCGTTATAACAATTAAGGAACCTACTATTAATATTAAAGTTTTATAGAAAACCTTAAAGAGGATATGAAAGTTTATAAAGAGGAACTTATATAAAAAAGCACTAATAACCGGATTAAAATCAAATAACTTTTACTCTTTAAGCAGTATAATAAAACAATTATTAAAAACCTTTAAGATAGTAACTTAGCTTTAATAAATAAGATAATTAAGCTAAAAGAAGATTATATATCTCTTTTTATATATATTACTAATTTAATTAAAGATAAAGACGATCTTAAAAAAAAGAATAATAAGCTAGCTAATAAGCTTAAAGAAGATATAAAATTCCTTAACTTAGCTATTAAAGATATATTTAAACAATAAAGCGAGTATTTTAATATTAATTTTAATCTTTATAATAAAAATTATAATTTAGATATACTACTAAAAGTAAAACGATTCCTAAAAGATATACTTAAAAACTAGCTAGAAATATAGTAAAATAAGTATAATAACCTTAAACAATATAATAAGATAATTTATATTAATAAAGTTTTTATTAATAATACTATAATAAAAAATTATACTATTATTTAAGATTTCGTTTTTAAAGCTATTAAGAAGCTTAGTAACTTAAATAAACTAATTTTATAAAAAGAATTAAGATTTACTGAAAAGTTAGTAAATAAGGTAAAAAACTAATAAGCTTAAGAATAATTAAGCTATCTTTTAGTAAAAAGAACTGACTTATATTAAATAATAATTCTTAAAGTATAAAAATAACCTTTTTATTAAAATTAAGAGGATATTGCCTTAATATATTAGTAGATTATAGTGCGATAAGTAGCTATATTTCTCTTATAATAGTAAATCGTTTAAAATTACGTTATAGAAAAAAAACAAGCTTTATATACTTCTTTTAGTAAAAGGATTACCTTTTAAATATAATAATAATAAGACTATGCTAAAAACTAGTCCTCTTAAGTATATAATTAGGATTAATAACTTTAAATATTCTTTTAATATCTTAGCTATTAGCTATAAGATTATATTAAGACTACTCTTTTTATAGAAATATAATCTTATAATAGATAAAGATAAAGGCCTTTTAAGGTTTAAAGATAATACCTTAAATATTCCTCTTTATAGTTTAATAAAGGATAACCCTAAAATAAAACCCTTAAATAATTTAAATATAGTAATACTTAACGATAACTATATAAGAAATAGTAATAATAAAGATAATAAAGCTTCTTATATAGATATAAATATCGTACTTATAACTATTATAATAAAAGACGATAAGACGACTAATATAACTAAAGATAATACTATTAAGATTAGTATAATATACGCGAAAATGATATTAAACCTAAATAAAAACACTAAAAGCCTTAAAGATAATTATAAAGCTACTTATAGTTTATTAAAAGAAAATCTATTAAATACCTAAAAGGATATTAAGTAGTAATACCTTAAGAAGAAAAATAAGATTAAGAAGAAATAAAATAAGAGAAAAATTAAGAATAAGATATATAAGAATAGCTTATAGTATTCGGAAGGTACTATTAATTTAAAACACCTTAAAGAGCGAATGTAGTATATAAAACGTTTAAAAGTACTATTAACTTAAAATACTCCGAAAATCGTTATTTAAAAAAACTTAGAAATATACTAAAGAAATATTTCGATATATTTACGCTACTACTTAAAGATAAACTACTATTAAAAGGTAGTTAAAATTACGAAATTAAGTTAAAGAAAGGCTCTAAGCTTAGATTCTCTAAAATATATAACTTAAATAAGAAGTATTTAAAGTTATTAAAAGAATATATTAATAAAAATATATAAAAAGATTATATTAAAAAGTTTAAATTAAAATATAAAGCTCTTATACTAATTGCTTAAAAGAATAGTAAAGATTAAGAAAAAACTCAACTTTATATTAAATTTAAAAAGATAAATAACGATATAATAATAAACTAAACTCTATTACCTCTTATAAGTAAAATAAAAGATAGATTAGCTAATAAGTAGTAATATACTAAGGTTAATCTTAAATTAAATAATAGTTAAATACGTATTAAAAAAGGAGATAAATTTAAAATAGCCTTTAAAACGCGATATAGACTTTATAAATTTTTAGTTATACTTTTAAGATTAACTAATATACCGGTAACCTTTTAAAAGAGGATTAATAGTATATTAATTCTTTATTTAAACCGTTTTTATACGGCCTATTTAAGTAATATTATTATATAGATTAATAAGCTAAAGCAATATTATAAAAAAGTTAATATAGTGCTAAAAGTGTTAAAGAAAGCTGGCTTATATATTTTACTAAAGAAATATAGCTTTTATATATAAAAAGTAAAATTCTTAAAGTATATAATTACTTCTTTTTATATAAGAATAGACTTATAGAAGGTTTTTATAAAAAAGAATTAGCTAATTTTTAAAAAAGATTAAGGAAATTTAAAGTTTTATAGGATATATAAATTATTATAAGAAGTTTATATCGGACTTTTTTAAGATAAATATATTAATATTATTAATATTAAAAAGAGCTAAAATAGCCCTTTTTAAGTAAAACTTAAAAGTAAACGAAGCTTTTAAAAAGATTAAAAGATTACTTATTAAAGAACTTATATTAAATACTTATAATATAAAGAAGCTATAAAAGTTAAAAATAAATGCTTTTATATTAAGCGCGTAGTTAAGCTAGCGCGATAAGAATAATATTCTTAAACCTATAACCCTTTACTTTAAAAAGCTAATAAGTATAAAGATTTATTACCCTATTTATAATAAAAAATTCTTAGCTATTATACACGCTTTTAAAGAATTTCGATATTATATTTTAAGGGAAAAAATAAACTAAAGGTTTCTACGGATTATAAAAATATTAGTTATTTTGCTATAACGTAGTAGTTTAAGACTAAGTAAGTAAAATAAGCTAAATTTCTTTTAGAATTTAATTATAAGATTATTTATAAGAAAGGTTTTAAAAATAATTAAGCTAATATAATTAGCTAACGACTAGACCTTAATAATAAAAAGGAGCCTTATAAAGAGACCTTATTATTTTTAAATAATAATAGTAATTTAAAGTTAAAGTCGTTAAAGGGAAAAACTTATTATTATTATTAAGTAAAACCTCTTAATTTTATTATTTAAGGAAAACCTTTATATAGGTAAAAACCTTAAGTTATATAAAGGAAAGCTAAAAAAGCAAAGAATAGCGAAAACCTTTATTATAGGAATTTATATTATAACCTTTTTAATTCTTAGTAAACTTCGGAATTTATTAAATAGTATAAAACCTAATCCCTTAGTAAATATATCTGTTATATTATCTTTAGAATTTATATAATAAACTTTTATTTTATTTTCTTTAATACTATTACGTGTAGAATTATATACTAAGCCTATATATTTTCTTAGCTTATCTAATTTAGGATTCTTTACTATTTTTAAAGCAGATTAAGTATCTATAAAAATTATAAAGACTTTATTTTTAAGTATATATATAAATATTCCTTTTATTATAGTATTAAAATAACTATATAAATATAACGCTTTTTTATTAGCCTCCTTAAGGCCTATATATTTAGCCTTATATATAAAGAGTGCTATAAACTTTTGTTTTTAGCAAGCCTAGCTTATAAGGTTATTATTTATAAAAAAATAGTATCCGGAGACCGACGTTTAGTTTATAAGATCGCTAGCTTAATTAGTATTAGTATAGGCTTTGAAAAATAATATATTAAATACTATATTATAGTTATAGTATATACCTAGGCTAGGATATTTATTAAGATATTTTTAGATCGTATTTAGTGCCTTTAAATGTCGTATTTGTAAACTAAAAGCAAATCTAGCATATAATATTCCTATGTATAATATGTCTAGCCTTAAAAACAATGCTAAAAATAATAGTAGGCCTATTTACATTTAATATAATAAGATATCTTCTTTAATAGCTATATAGTCTTTTATTTTATTTAATTTAACTCCCTTTATAGCAAGGGTTTTTAAGGTTCTTATATTTTATTTATAAAATTCCTTTATTCTATTAAAGGTATAATCTTCTTAAGATATATATATGTCCTTTTTCGCTTTATTTATAATTATAGTTATTCTTAAGAAGTCTTATTACTTCGCTTAAAGATTAAATCTTTAAGACCTTACTTATTTTATTATTTATATAAGTTATAGAATCCTCTATAAGCGAAAAGAATAGAAGATCGTCTATATAAACTTATATAGCTATATATAGCTTATTGTTTATAAATACCTCTTTGTCTATAAGTAAGTAGGAAAATTCTCACTCGCTTAAGACCTTAAATAATAAATTATACTAAAGTATTAGACTTTATTTAAGATCGTATAAAGTTTTCTTTAATTTAGCAACTAGCTTTTTATTTTTATTATACTGCTTATTATTATTATTTTTATATTTAAGGTCTTTATTTATAATATAGTCTTTTTAACCTTATAGTATATTTATATATATTTCTATATCTATATTTATATATATAAATACATTTTTTATATTATATTATAGTATTTGCTTATTATTAGTTATAGCTAGTATTAATAAGAGTTTAGTAAACTTAAGTCTAGCGGTTATAAAGAAGGTTTTAATATAGTCTAAGCCGTATATTTACTTATAGCCTTAAGCTATAAAGCGAGCTTTATACTTAGTTATATTATTTTTATTATCCTTCTTTATTTTATAGACCTATTAGCCTCTTAAAGCCTCTTTATTACTAAGAAGCTTTTAAATCCCTTTAGTATTTAAACTTATAAGTTCGTTTAGTTTAGTTAGTATAGCTTTATCTTAGTCTTTTGCTTATAGACTATTTTTAGCCTACTTATAAGTAGTAGGCTTTATAGGATCTTTATTTTCTTTTATAATAAAAAGGATATGTTTTATATTATGATTATTAATTCTAATATTATATATAGTGTATTTTATAAAATCTTTATAGTATTTAGTACGCTTCTTAAGTATTTTTTACTTAAATCCTTTAATCTTTTTACTAGGTATTGT
>JAPEBW010001396.1:0-24968 GCA_027405785.1 Ophiocordyceps robertsii | reverse complement strand
TTAAGCTTTTTACTATTTTTAAACCCTTATATATATTTATATATAGTAATTAGTTCGTTATACCGGCTTAACTAGCGGTAATTAGTCCGCGCCCTATCCCCTTATCCTTATACTATAAGGCGTAGTAAATAATAGCAATTCCTACTTATTTAAATAAATATTCCTTAGATATTTACTAAGCTAAGAGCGACTATATCGCACAATTAAGTACTTATCTTATAAGAAGTTAAATACTAAATAATATTTTCTTTAATAGGAAGCTCTTATTAGCCTTTAAGTCTAACCTTAATAATAAGCACATTTTCCTTAACGCGCTTATAATAAAACTTTAAGATAAGCAGGCTATAAAAGCGGAAAAGGCCGCGGCTTACTAAGTATACCGGTTTAATAATCTCCTTTACCCTTTTTTAAGGTACTATACCGCGATAGCTTATAAAGCTAAATAAGACGTAAAACGAGTCCCGCTTAGCTAAGCTAAGACTATTACCTTTTAAAAGGCAATCCGCTTTTAAAATACTAACGAAAGATAGACTATAAAACGATAAAATCTATATAACTAAGTAAACTAAATTTAGTATTACTTAAACGGATTAATTATCCTTTAGATAAAAGAATTAAAGATAAGCTAACCTTAAAGCTATCTTACTCCTTGCCCGCTAAATACCTTTTAAATCGAGCTTATAATAAAGTTACTCTTTCCCCGGGACGATAAGCTTAGCGGATATTTCTACTACGTATTACTAATAAAGTTTAGCTTAAGGGCCTTAATTAAAAATCCGCTTTAAAGGATATTTAGTAGTTTCTTAGTTTAGTATTACCGTTTAGCTTTATCCGCTATAGCCGCGCTAATTAAAGCATTTTTAAGACTCTCGATTAATAAAAACGAGCCTCTTATGCTAAGGGCCTTATAGCGTACTAAATTCTAAGACGCGTATAAAACGGAAGGTTAAGCGCTTAGTAAGAGTATTAAGATAAAGACCTTAATAATAAGCAATAAGGACGCGGTAAGCAATACCCTTAGCGGGCTAAACCTATTTATATTAAGCGCGTAAATACTAAGACTAAGTATAGCTTTAAGCCCCTTAATAAGAATAATAATAATATTAAACGAATAATTCCTTAGTCTCTTTTAAGCACTAAGAAAAGAAAACGCGCTTACTAAGCCTTAGGAAAAACCTTAACTATAAGCTAAGGATATAAGGAGATTTAACCTATTAAGACCTTTAAAAGTATCCTTTAACGAAGTTTAAGAAGACGATAAAGCTAGTATATTTTAAGGAGTAAACCGTTTTATTAACTTTATCCGCTAAAATATTAGTAAAGGCGAGGCCTACGCGGATAAATTAGCTATTTAATTGCCTTCTTTCCTTTAAGGAAGTATAGCGGAATAGTATTTTAAGGACCTCTCGGAACTATAATAAAAAGAACTTAGTAAGCCCGGCGTTAGACTAAGCTAATAAATATCCGCCTTATAAAAACGGTTCGGAATCCGCTTAAATATAGCAATATAGGCACTTAATAAAAAGCACTTTACTATTAAAAATATAGTAATAAGATTTAACTTTAAGTTTTAGATATCGCGCTTACGATATAAAGCTAAGGCCGCGTTTTACTAGCTAAACTACTTAACTATAGTAATCTACTAAAAGCTAGATATTTACTTATAAGAATCCTTATAACGTTTAGTAAAAAATAAGGATATTAATAGATAGATTAATAAATATAAGGAAATTCTTTTTTAGCTATAAGTTAAATATACTTAAAGATCTTAAAAGTACTTACTAGCGCGAAAGAAATAAGTCTAACTTATAAAAAGGCGAGGGCTAACTAGCTATACCCCGTACGCACTTAAAAGATAGTCCGGGACGCCTTAGCTATTTATTAAAGGCTTACTAAGACTAAGGGTTACGTTTTTAGACCGCTTAGTAAAGGTAGATATACTTTAAGCCTTATAGCGCTCGCTAAGTTAAGGAAGAAACCCGCTTAAATAGCTAAGAATATAAGTTAAGGTCTTTTAGCTTAAGAGAAAAGGGACTTTTAAGACTATACGCTTATTAACGCTAAAGCTAAAATAAGTATACCCTGCGACGAAGGAAAGAACTATAGTAAAGACCGATAACTATTTAAGGGATAAAGAGTATAATATAAAAGGAGCTTAGTCGGATACTAATAAAAGCTTAAAGGAAACCGTAATTTATACTATAGTAAACTTAGTATAAGAGGCTAATAAAGTATGCGGATTTTATAGCGAAGCATTCCCTTTAAAGAATAAGCTTTATTAATATATCGAAGATAAATACCCCCTTAACCTTAACTAAGACGTTACTATATAAAGACGTAGCTTAGTATAGTAAGTAGTTATTCGGAAGCTATAAAGCGTTTAGATAGTTAAGGCTTCCCTTAACGTTTAGCTATTAAACCCCGATAGGCCGTTACGATTTACTTACGCACGCTTACTAGTTTATAGAAAGGAAGGGCTTAAGATAAGTATTAAAGCCTATATAGATACTAAGGCAAACTAAAGCCTTATTTAAGCCGACTTAGTAAAGACCTTTTAAGACATAACTATAAACTCCTTTTAACGAATTCCTATCTAAAGAGTAAGAAGAATAGCTACCGTTAAATAAGCGGAATTTACTGCTTATATACTAAGAAGGCTAAACGGTAGCCTCGCGGTCGTAAAAGTAAGGATCGGCACTTAAATAGTAAAACGCTTAGCGGCTAATATATTACTTAGCTAAGACTTTTTACTTCCTTATTAAAAGGACCTTATTAACTTTATATTAGTCTTATAAATCGGGGCTTATAAAGGGATTAAAGCTAAAGTTAAGATAGTTTAGCTAAAACTAGCGATATATAGATAGGTAATCTACTTAGTTACTATAATAATTTTAGTTAGTTCTAGCTATGCCTTACTTATATAAGTCCGGGCGCCGCCGTTAAGGCGTAATATAAAGTTTTTCCTTAATAACCTTAAGCTTACTTAGATAATAATATAGGATTATATAAGCTTTATAGCGATAAACTATTTTAAGGAACCGCTAGTACTCCGCTAAGGCTAAAAGGTAAGGATAATTATAGATCTTAACGAGTAGTTTTAGCTATATAAAGAGGTTAATACTACTACTCCCTTAGTAAAAGCCTTTATAGAAAATCTAAATAGAATAGACCCCGTTAAGGACTTCCTATAAAAAGATCTTACTATAAACTATAAACTTAAAATTAGCCGAACTAAGGACCTACCTAAACTTACTACTAATAAGGGCGTTTAGATCTACGCTAAAGACTTAAAATACGTATTAAAAGTTTAAGATATTCTTTAATCGTTTCCCCGCTTTTAAAAGGATAAGGGAGTAGTATATATAAATAAATCTAAATATATACGTATTCCTTTAATAAAAGAATAGTAATACTAATAAGTCGTATTAAGATTATACTTATTAAGCAATAAAGATAAAAAGGTAGTAAATACGATATTTAGCTAGCTAACCGTATAAGGCCAATTAAAATAAGTCTATAAGCTAACCCTATTCGCGGCGCTAGTATTTATAGTATAAAAGACGGTAAACGGAAAAAAGAAAGGATAAGTAGTTGTAAACTTATAGGGGATTAACGCTATTACTACCTTAAACGTATACTTAATACTCCTTTAAAGCAATATAATTAAACGCCTTTAAAGAAAGAAGTTTATTAGTGCGGTAAACGTATAATCGTTTTTTTATTAGTTTTTAGTCTATTAAGACTACTAAGAAAGGTTTATAGTTATAAGCTATCGCGGGCTAAAAAGATTACTAATAATACTTATAGGCTTTAAGAACTCCCCGGCATACGTTTAAAGGTTTATTAATAACGTCCTCCGTAAATACTAAGAATACGCGGCGGCCTATATTAACGATATTATTATTTACTTTAACACGGCTAAAGAATACCTTTAATATTTAAAGGCCGTATTCCGCGCTTTTTACGACTATAATATTACCTTATCCGGACTAAAGTCCTTCTTAGCGTACCTATTTATATAGCTCCTAGGATTTAAGGTAGACGCTATCGGCCTAATAAATATAAATAAATATATATAAGCCTTAAAGGATATCGCGTTTTTAAAGAACTTTTAATAGCTTAAGAAATAAATCGGCCTTACTAAGTAGCTACGCTATACGGTCCCGCATTTCGCTAAGGAAGTCAACGTCCTATAAAAATAAAAGACGGAGCTGCTCCGGGTAAGATAAGAAGAAGGAGTCCCCTTAAGGGGCTAAGGACGGGCTTAATATACCGCGAAAGCCGCTTTTTAGCCTACTTTAAAAGAAAAAGAGGCCTTCGCGATTTTAACTAAGAAACTTACTAAGCTTTAAACGATTTATTACTTTAACCTAGCTTAATAACTATTTATTTAGATCGATATATCCCGAGAATATAAAGTAGTAGCTATAGCTTTTTACTTAATAAAAGGCACGGAATAGGATAAAAAGACGCTACTAGCCCGGACTAAGGTTTAGCTTATTATTTACTTAAGCCGCGCCCTTTAAGGCGGAGAACCTTAATACTAGCCTATAGAACTTAAAGTAGCCGGTTTAGTATAAGTAGTATATAAGCTATATACTATAGTACTATCTATAAGAACGCTATAAGTAATTGTCTTTACCGATTATATAAGTACTTATAAAATCGTATACTAAAAATCCTTATTCTTTATTAGTATAAAATTTAATAATAAGCTAGTCCTTACGTCTTAATACTTAAGCTAATTCCCGCTTAAGGTATGCTATATCTTAAGTATCGAAAACGTTATACCGGACGCGCTTTTATATCTACCGCACTAAAATAATAAGCCGGTATCCTTAAACTAAGAAGGGGAATTAAAACGTATTTAAGAAGACGAGATAATAAACTACGTATTCCTCTACGCGGAAGTATTAATCGAATTGCCGCTCCGCTAAAAAATAATCGACGGATATATAGAAGATATATAGTAAGTAAAAATCATAGTATAGCTTAGCGATAAGGATAAGGTCCCCGGACTCTTATTCCTCCGGTCGTAAGGGTTGCTATACTTTACGGAGAACGATAAACGCTAAAGACTATATATCCTAAAGACCTACGCTAAGGAGATCGTAAAAGACGCTTATGCTAAATACTCTTATACCGGCCGCACCTATATATAATAAGACCTATTTAAAAGCTTCTTAATCCCTTAGCTTAGTAAATACGTAAACGAAGTCGTAGATAGCTATAATACTTATTACTATAACTAAACTAATTAAAGTAAGACGCTAAAGTAGCTTATCCCGATTTAAAGCCTACTAGTTTTATACTATATAATAGCGATAGACTTTATTACTAAGCTCTTAGTAGTTTAAGCTAAACAATCTTTATAAAAAGATCTTATAAAGAACTTCTTTAATACCTTACTAACTATAACTAATAGATTCTTAAAAATATATCTTTTTCTTTTAAGCAATAACTAGTTTATAGCGGAAGACTAAGTATAAGCATTATATACTAAACTACTTTATGCTAACTAGGGGATTTTAAAGGGGATAATCTCCGACTAAAACGTAAAGTTTACTTTAGCATTTTAGCGGACCTTATAATAAGCCTTTAGATTAAAGCTTTTAATATCTACCGCTTAGTACCTTTAAACCGACGGCTTATTAAAAAAGCGAAACTAAACTATAAAAATCGCGCTACGATTTTTTACCGTTAATTTCCCGGACTTATACTAAACTAATACGCTAATCGCCTTTTAGTTTAGCCTTAATAATTCCTTCTCCTTAGTAATTTACGCGGCCCTTAATAAGCTTATTATAAGAATAAGAATAAATAACGGCCTCCGGTTTCTTAGTAATTACTTATACTTACGAAACTAAGAGGTCTTATAAGAAGAAGCTAAGTTAGCTATCGCCTACGCTTAAGCCGCTATAAAGAATAGATATAATAAGAAATACCGCCCGCTAAAATTTAAGCCTAGCGATTAAGTCTAGCTATAACTTAGTAAAGGCTACTATATCGCGGACGGTAGACTAATAAAGCTTTAAGAAAGACATACTAAGCCGTTTAAGGTTACCGCTAAAGTAAGATAGCTTATATACTAGCTAAATATAAAAAGGTCCTTTAATATTTATCCGGTCGTTTTAGTAGTATAACTACGCTTAATAAACGAGCTAGCTATACGCTTAGGACTAGTTTAAGATAAAAGGATACCTTACTTAAATAAGTAAAAAGTAAAACGAATCTTATAAAGCTATATAATAAAGAAAGGCAGCGGAAAGCTAAGGAAGGAGTTCCTTATAGCTTAAAAAGGCTAGCTAAGTAGCTATAACTTATAAGTAGATAAAAAAGCGGTCTTCTTACTAAAGATCGTAAAAGCCTTCGAAAAAGCATAAAAGGAGTTAGCTACTTTAGTAATTCGGACGAGAGTATAATATATAGCCTTTATAACTTAATATAAAACTCTTTAACTAAGAGAATAAGGCGGTTAAGCCTAGGCATAAGACCTAAAAGCTATTATAAGTTATAAGAAACTATAACTTACTACGCTTAAGGTAATTAGTTATTTTAATAATAATATACCGCCGTTTACCTTAAGCAATAAGGCCCTTTTAGCCTTATAGTATACTTATTTAAATTCTCTCCGCCGCTTGCCCTCTCTCTTTTCCTTTCTTCTTTTTATAACTATATTTCCCTTTACCGCTAGCTATAGCCCGCTGCACCTTGCTTACTTTTATACGTATAACTTTCTTTACCTTAAGCTTACGATCTTTATACTTTTATTTTAAGTCCCTTTATCGTTTAACGTCTCCTATAGCTAAGACTACTTATTTTATAACTACTTCTTTAGCCCGCTTTCCCGTAAGCCCCTACGCCTTTAATATAAAGGATATAAATAAGCTCTTAAGCTCTATAAAAACAAGGCGGCTATCTTTTATAGCTTTAAGTCCCTCGGTAAGAGTTAAAACCTTTAGGTTTAAGCTTCTATATAAACCCACGCCGCCTTCCGCAGCCGCGCTTAAGCTAATAGGTTTAACTTAGACTATAGCACTATAAAGGACGGCCTATATTACCCTCTTTAAATACTTAACTCGGACGACTTACCTCTTAGCCTTATACTATAGCAAGGTTTAAACGGCCGGTTTTGCGGCAACTTAGCTATACCTCTTACTTAGCTCTTACTATCTTAAAGCCCCCGCCGCCTATATATTTTTTAAAGCGTAGCCGGAAATCTTTATTAGCGGAATAACTAGCTAATACTTAACGCCTTAAGGTTAGCTAACCTCGCTATAGTCTTAAGATTTATAGTAGCCGCTATAGCTAGTAAAAACCCGCTTTAGCTAAATAACTAAAATAACGTCCGCGCTATCCTTAACTATATATCTAAAGCCTAGCTTAACTAGTTTATAGCTAAGTTTATAGCGATATCTTAAGCTACTACGGCCGAAACCCTATCTTACTTTATACGCGGTTTAGCCTATACTATAAAATCCCCTTCTTAGCTTATAGCCGCTATAAGCCTTAAGGACCCGTTTAGTCCCGCTTAGCGAACGCTTTTCCCGCCCGCCGCTATGCTTAGCCCGGCTATATAAAGGCGTATAAGCGCCTTACTATAGTCTATCCGCCGTCCCTCCTTAACCGAAGGAGATAGCGATAACTAGCCTCGCGATATATTCCGCCGCTTAATCTTATAAAAGCCGCTAGTAATAACCGATATAATCCTTAATAGACCCGGCTTCGTAGGCTTATACTTTAGCAACGAGATTATAATAATTAGAAGTTTCCGCCTAGCTATAAACTATACTTAGTTTTATTTATAGGCCTATAAAAAGTCTAAACGCAACTTAACTTTAACTTAAGTAATAAAGTTCTTAAGCTTCGATATCCGCTTTATTAGCCGTACTAACTACGCGATTTATATTTTTACCTTTAAGGCCCCCTTTATATAGAGGTTCTTTAAGACTATTAAGCACGTTTAAAACTTTAAGAGTAAGGGGTTAAACACTAAGGCTATTAAGGACCTTATTACCCGCTTTTAAGCGGGAATATAGATATTCGATACCTTAATACTAACTATACCCGTTAATATTAGCGGGATAGCCTACCCTTACTTTACTACCTTCTTAGTAGCTAAATACGCGTTAATCGGCGGAAAGGCGTAAGTAGTAACGCCGTATAAAAAGGATAATAAGTTAGAAAGCCTAGCGATAAAAAGCAGGGGATAACTACGATAATAGTAGTAAGTAGGATATAATATCTTGCTTATAAGCGGCCTATAAGGCTAGTAAGTAAAACGGGGGACTTAGCGGAGGATTAAAAAAACGGCGTAAAAAGGGTAAGTAGGATAATAATATAAAATAAGGCTTAAATAAAGCTAGTCTCTTATAACGTATTTAGTTAAGGAACTTAAGCATTCCCCGGCGCGGAGACTCCTTATTATTTAATAAGGGCCTAAATATACGCCTTAAAGGAAAGTCGGAAAACTATATTATAAGTTTTAGCTAAACGCGCTAATCGCCTTAATAAAGACAAAGCCGCATAACTAAATATAAGATAAGGATTTATAATAAAGCCGCTTACTAACTATTTTAAGCTACCTAGCTACTATTAGCCGGATAGGCCGAAAAAACTATTAAAAGGATAAGGATAGCGTACTACTAATATAGCGTAAAGACGCTACTACGAAGCTATTACTTAGCACCCCTTTTACTTTATTCTTACTTTAAACTAATAAAGACGTTAGCTTTTCTTTCTTACTTAAGGGAGTTATTATAGAATTTAAACGGCTATGCCCGGACTCCTTACTTTACTTTTAAGGAAGCCCTATAAAACCCCGCGATAAAAACGCTTTAAGCACGTATTATAAAGGCTCGCCTAAGGAGATATAATAAATATTACTAATCGGACCTTATTAAAGTCTTTAAGATAGTATTATAAAGGGTTAAGAGCTTACTTAATTATAGTTTACGACGTTTTTAACTATAAAAGATATTATAAAAACTATTAAGCGGATTCCGCTAGTATCTTTAAGGGATTTCTAGGGATTTCCGCGGGATATTTTAACTATAGTTTAACCCGTTTTTAACTATAAAAGCACCTTAAAAGACACGGGATAAACCTTACCGCGATTTTTAAGGGATATTTAAGGATATTTAAGGGATTTCCCTAACTATAGTTTATAGTATTTTTAACCGGGCCTATACTTAGTTTATTAAGCGATTTTATAAGAATATCCACGGTTTATCTATATACTATAGATAGTATAGTTAAAGATCCTTAAAATTAGCTTAAAGAACTAAGTATAAAGTAGCTAGCTATGCTTTTAAGAATAGTTAAGCTTTTTACTATTTCTAAACCCCTATATATATTTACATGTGGTAATTAGTCCGTAATACCGGCCTAACTAGTAGTAATTAGTCCGTAGTACCGGCCTTAATTAGCGGTAAGTAGTTTATAGTACCGGCCCCGACTAGTAGTAATTAGTCCGCGCCCTGTCCCCTTATCCTTATACTATAAGGCGTAGTAAGCCGTTAACCCCTTTTCGATAATATCGTTAAATAACAGCCCGCTATAAGTAAAAGCTATAAGTACTATTAAAGTTATTATTAGCAGCGTTATGTTAAAGCTATTAAACGTTAATTACGCGCTAGTATTGCCGGCTAACCTTATTAGCAACTAGTGCTTTAAAGAGAAAAGTATTAAGCTAAACGATATAAAGGAACGCCTATTTTATATACTTACTAAGACTAAGGTCTGTAATATTAAATAGAAGATACGTATTATAATAATCCCGGAAGTAAGACTAAGAGGTATATATTTAACTTTAAGCTTTATAGCCTTACTATATACTTAGCGATATATAGATTACGGGACGATATACCGCCGCCTTAGCTATGCTAGCTTAAAGAGGGTCCTTAAAGTATATAATAAGGCTAGCCTTAAGATTAATAGAAAAGAGGCTAAGAGATTCCGTTATAAGGCTTGCTACTTAAGGAAAGCGGACGCGATAATTAGTCGTAACCTAAGCGTAGTAACTTAAGCGTTCCTTACGTATATATATTAAGACTTCCTTTAATATAAGCTTATAGGCTATAAGGGCATTAACTATTACCTCTACGGCATTAATATCTTTACTAGATTCTACTAAGTACTATTTTCGCTTATAAGAGATCGGGCTTTTAATATAATAAAGGCTTAGAAGTTATAGGTTAAGAATAGCGCTACTAGCGCCCTCGTTTAAGTACTAGCCTTTAATAACGCAATAAAATTCTACGTTAAGAAGATAAAGGCCTAGTCGAGGGAGGACTACTTTATACTATGCTATAGCGCACCTTATATATCTTAGCAAAATAGTAAAGTAAAGAGAGCCGGCCGTATACTTATAAAGTCCGTAAGGGTAATATATATTAAGATATAGCTGCCGGAATTCCTTTAACCTTAGTATATAAAAATAGCTATATATATAGCAAACCTCCTACTTATATAAGGCATAGCTTTAAGGGAGGCGCCGCTAAAAGCCTTACTTAAGGAGATTAAGGTTCCTTATATATACTTTATTAAATATATCCAAACTTAAGGTTATATTATATATATAACTAAGCCGCAAAAGATATTAGCTATTAAAGTCTTAAACTTATAAGGTTATAAGAACTTAAGCTACAGCTTAAGCCTTATTATATAAGGAGGGCCGGGTCCGTATATATAAACACAGACCCGCTATATATAAGCAGGCTCTTTATAGCTTATTATTATAATACTATAGACGGCACTTATATACTAGCCTCTGCTTACTTTATAATAGTATAAGCTATTAATTATAAACTCGTTTAATAATATAATAGCGGGAGCTCCGCCTTAAGCGGAGTAAGATAACGCTATTATAAAGTCGTTGCGGAATGCCTTAAAAGCATTAAAGGGTGCGTTAGCCGGCTAAAGGGATAACTTCCTCGCTATACTAAGGGGGCCGACTATAAAGCTTATTTTAACCCTTATAGCATTAGCCGCGCTAAGAACGGCGCCTATAATTACTATAGTGCGGAAGCCGCTCTTATAGCTAATATAAGACGGGAAGCCGGAGAGCTTTTACTTCTTTTTTAGCCGGCTATAGGCGAAATACTATGCTAATAAGAAATACGGCCTTAATAGCGGCCGGAGCGCCGTTTAGTACGAGCTTTTATATATACTGCCAGAGCCTTAAATATAGAGGATCGCGGGCTTTTAGGAAAAAGGGGGCTATAATAGCTCCCGGGACCTTTAAGACTTTTTCTAGCACCTTATCTACGCGTTTAGCAATATATAGGAATAAGAAAAAACGTAGGATAGGCTACGCACCCTTAAATAAAAGGACGGACAGTCCTTTAAGGAGTTCCTCCTTTAGTTTAAGGAAACCCTCTTTTAAGCGGCGGGTATTATAATATAGGAAGATAGCGCGAAGCTAATATAGCTATAGAACTTAATTACCTTAGTACTCCGCAAGCTACTTATCCTTATTATTATGCCGTTTATATATAGTAAGTATATTAGCCGCTTTATAAAAGTAGCTTAAGGTTATAAATAAACGCCTCGCTTTTAAAAGTTATAAAAGCGCACTTTATATAGCGGGGATAAGGTTACCCCCCTTTTATAAGACGCGCTTACTATTAACGTTAATAGCGATACTTTTATAACCGCGATAAGGACCGACCGCGCAAAACGCTTAAAGAAGGCGTTTATAACTTTAACCTTTTTTACGCTAGCGGGCTAGTCTTTTTAATAGCGGGCTAAATAAGTCTTTAGCGATAAGATTTAGAAATAACGTGCTAATAGCTAATGCTTATACTATAAAGCGGGCTCTTACTTCGCTGCGAAGTGCTTATATAAGCCGGCGAAGCGTCTTTTTATAGGAATCCGCTTTATAGCGGTCGATATACTACCTTAGCTCGCCTTAGATAATAAGGACCCCGCCCCTTATAAGGCGGAGGGAAAAGAATAGCTCCGGGGTAAAAACGGGCCTTAAAGCCGCAGTTATTAACATAAGTAAAGTAAGAGCTAGTAGCCTATATAAAAAAGGATCTTACTTTAATATAGGTTATGCTAAATTAGTCTAAATCTCTTACCGCTTTTATAAATAAAAGATACTAATGCTACGCTATAGTAAATAAGGCGTTTATACGTTAAATATAAGTGCTTATTAAGAGGATTACCCCGCGCTAAGTAAAAGGCGCCTTAAGCGTAATAAAAGGTGCGGAGATTAAAGGTATTACTTAGCTAGCTATAAAAGTAGCCGGCTGCTTAAAGCTTATTATAGTATATATAATCCCGGAGCTTAAATTCCTTTTAATTTTAAGGAAGCCTTAGCTTATATATACGTAGTCCTTTTTAGTTCCGCACTAAAAGAGGCTATAGTTCGGCCTAGCGGAGATATAGCTACGCTATATCGACGGCGCCTTTAAGGAGATAAGGGCTATGCTAAGGCTAGCTAACGCTATTAAGGTGCTTGCCTTAGTCTTTATAGGTATAGTTAAACGGCTTATATGCTAAAAGGGTAAGGCCGCCGCTAACGCGGCGATCTATACTATAAGCCTTATAGATATTAATAAAGCCTTAAAAACTAAGATACTAAAATCGCTTATAGACTTATAAAGGGTAATCCCTTAGCGCTTCCACGACTTATTGCCGCTCTTTATAAAGCACGAGGCTAATAAGCTTAACCTTTATAAGCCGGGAGTTAACTATAAGATCCTTATCTATATAAATAAGTAAGGAAAGGAGTTCCCCGCGCTCTTTAGGCCGCTATATAGCATATCCCGGGCTAAGTTATTAGTACTTAAAAAGACCCTTTAAGACCTTTTAGATAAGGGGTTTATTTAAGTAAGTAGCTCCGAGGTAAGCGCCCCGGTACTCTTTATCCGGAAACTAAGGGGCGGAATCCGCTTTTACTATAACTATTAAGCCCTTAACGTAATTATATAGCCGGACTATTACTTACTCCCCTTAATCTCCAATACGCTCTATAACTTATTAAAGGCGAAGTAGTTTACTAAGCTTAATATTATATAGGCGTTTTATAAAGTATAGATTGCGGAGGGTAAGGAGTAAAAGATAGCCTTCCGCACTTATTATAGCCTATTTAAGTAGCTAGTAACCCCTTTTAGTCTTACTAAGGCCTTAGCTACCTTTTAATATTATATTAATAACGTCCTTCGCGACTTCCTCGATAAGTTCGCCTCCGCTTATATTAATAATATTCTTATTTATAGTAGCGGCTCGTATAAGGACTATATATAGAAAGTATAAAAGGTCTTAAACCGCCTTTACTTATATAGCTTATACCTTAATCCGGATAAATACGAGTTTAGGGTTAAGCGTATAAAGTACCTTAAGTTCGTAATCTATACCGGCGCGGGTATTTAAGCGGACCCCGTTAAGATATAAGCGATTTAAGACTAAGATGCCCCGATAACGTAAACTAGCGTGCGGAGCTTTTTAGGCTTCGCTAATTACTACTATATATTTATCCGTAGGTTTTTTAAAATCGTTATACTATTAAACGAGATTATAGGAAAAAAAGTAGCCTTTTATTAAAGACCCGTATAAAAAGGTACGTTCTGTATACTTAAGGACTTATTTTCGTAGGCCTTAGTGCTACTTTAATAAGATTTTAACCGCACTACTATAATAAAAGCGGATTATAGCGGCTAGGCGCTAAGGGGCACGCTCTTATAAGAGGTAAAAGGGCGGAAGCAGCTTATAGCCTTTTACTTAAGGAAGCTAACTTTAGCGGAAAGGAACTACGCTATTTACGATAAAAAGATACTCGCTATTATTAGCTATCTTAAGTAATAATAAGCGGAGCTTTATAGTTATAAGAGCTTCGAAGTCTTAATAAACTACCGGAACTTTAAGTATTTTATAACTTACTAGCACCTCTATAAGCGGTAGGCCCGTTAAGCTAAGTACTTATCCCGCTTTAACTTTTAGATTAAGTATAGGCCGGGTTAAGACTCCGCTATCTTAAACGCGCTTTCTTAGCGGGATTAAGACCGCACTATAAACGCGGATATTAAGGCGCGGGATCTATAGCTTATTTTATAAGCGGCATTGCGTATATATATTAAGGTCTCCCTTATTAAAGAACTTTTAACCCCCTCGTTTAGTGCCTTTATTAAGGAGCCTTCGACCCCTTTATTTAATAAAGTAAACCCGCCCGCTATATTAAAGGCGGGTATCCCGCCCTCCTTACTAACGCCTCCTTAAGCGCTAAGTTTAGGAGACTAAGTAGGCCTAAGCGCTAAAGTAGTAAGGATCTTTTAAGATAAGGGTTTTTAGCGTTTTTAGGATAGGCTAGCTTCTTAAGACCGCACGTATAAAAGCGTGCGGCGCGCTATAAAATCCGGCGCGCGTTCCTTAAATTTAAAGCTACGATTAAAGGTATAGGTAGCAGACTGCTATATTAACTTAAGGGGGCACCTCCGCTAAAGGGGTAGGTTATAGGTGCCGGGCGCCTCTTATATAATAAAAGCTAATAAGAGGAACGCCCCGCTAAAGGATAAGCTAAAGAACGAGCTTTAAGGGAAGCTAGTATAGTTAATCTATAACTTTAGTATCGTCGGCTACCTTAATTAATAAGGCATAGCGGTAAGGCTTGCGAGGGACTTTTATTAGCCTCTTATATAGCACTATATACGCCGCTTCTTTTATAATTATAATATCTATAGCCGTATAAAGATTTAGCGGGCGCTTTATAAGGGGCTCTTAAAGTAGCTACTAATCTTAAACCGGTTTTAGATATATATTTAGATAGATTTTATAACAGACCTTCCGCTTATATTAAGGGCGAATCGCTATATATAGGTTATTAAGGACCGCCTTAATAAAGAAGTAATGCTTAAGCTAATACCCTTTATAAAAGCGGAGGTATATATAAAACGTTTCTTTTAGTACTAAGCGCGGATATATAACTAGCCTACCTTAATTATAAGCGATAAGGGCTTTAACTAAACGAGGCGCTTTTAGTAATACCTTTATAAGCTGCTTTAAGTTATTTAGCTACTTAGCTCTATATATTACTTACAGACTAATAAGGGCTTAAAACGCGTTAATTAAAAGGTATAAGCTTACTTACGGGCTATAATAGCTTAAAACTAAGTAAACTAAGACCGTTAGCTCTTAGCCGTATAGCTTCCCTTAAATAGCAGGCCTTAAGCGTCTATTAACATAACCCCTTTCTTCGTATTATATAGCTTTAAACCCCCCTCCTTAATACCTTAAGTAGTAAATATAGCAGCGGAAGAGCACTTAGCCGCCTCGCTAAAGGCTTAAGCTACTTACTTTATTTAAAAACTTAAGGAGACTATAAACTATTACTAATTAGCGATAGCGGCGGCCGCGTAGGATTAAAAGCGGCACGCTAATAAGTTTAAGTCTTTAGTAAAGAGTTTTATATTAAAGGATAAAGTTTAGTTAAACCTTTATAACTACTAATCCGGCCGCTAAAAGAAAAAGCTTAACTAGCTATATATAAAGTTTATAGTGCGGAGAGTTATTAGCTTAGAAGTTATAAAGCTTAAAGGGTTGCTTTTAAAGATATATAATAAGATTAATATAGACTTATTATACTAAGCGGCTTAAGACCCCTTACTTAGTTAAGCGGTTATAGACCCTTAGCTCTTTATAATTTTAATTAAAAAGGTAAAAGTAGCTTATTAAAGGAAAGTAAGTAAAGGTAAGCGGTAAGAGGTGCTCGTTAAGTAATATAGCTACTTAGACCTAACTTAAAAGCCCGTATAAGAGCTTATAAGCGCTAACGCTTTAAATAAGTTTAAAGCTCTTTATAGACTAGTAAATAAAAATAATAAGCTTAGCAATTAGCAGCTCCCCCTTAAGCGGAAATAGGAGGCAACCTTAGCCTTTTTATTACTTATAGCGTCTTATAAAGCGGAAAGGAAAAAGGAGTTATATTTAAGGCCGCTTAGCTTAAGCGACTAAGGCCTATACTACTTATTCTTATCTTTAGTCTCTTCTTTATTATTATCTTTATTCTCCTCCTCCTCCTTTTATAAATTTTCTATAACTTTCTAAAAGCGGCTTTTAATTACGCCTTAACCGCCTTATTACTAAGGTCGGCCTTTTAAGCTATCTTAGCGGTAGTAAGGATAGCTAAAGCCGCTTTATAAGCGCGGCTAGTATAAGTATAAGTAAAGTAGCTACTATTAAAGCGACCCGCTTACTTATAGTAAGCATAGCCGCTTAATAAGTAGCGTATATAAGACTTATTATAAGCGGCGCTAAGCAATACTTACCGCTTATACTAAGTTATAAGTTAGTATAAGGATAGCGTACTTAAGGGAGCGGACTTATAGCGCTTAACTTAGCGGTCTTAAAGGTAGTAAGGGGGCTGTTAAGGGGTAAAGTCGCGGGGGCCGGCGATAGTATAGTTACTTATAAGGGTATTATAGGTATAAGTATAGCTAAGGAGGCGGCGGCGATATAGGCGGCAGTAGCGGTATAAGTACGGCGCTTAAGCTCGATATTATTAAGGAGCTCCGATATAAGTACTAATAACGTAAATAATATATTATTTCTATAAGGGTTAGCTTAAAGGCATTTACTCTATATACCGGAGGGCGATACTTATAGTATTATTATTATTATTACTATTACTACCGCTGCTACTACTACTACTATTACTATAGTTATTGCTAGTTTAAAAGGAGGAGGAAGGAAAGGAGGGTTAAAAGTAAAGGGACGGGGTATTTATACCCTTTAGTCCTTAACTTAAGGCGCGGAATACTTAGGCCGCTTAATACGCCGCCGGGCTATTTAAAGCAGATAAGGTGCCCGCTTAATAAGCAAACGGGCCTCTTAATAAGGAGCCGCCCGATTAAGGGCAGGCGGCGGCGGCGGGTGGGGCTATTAAACTTACTATTATATAGCCTTACTTACTATAACGCGAGTTTAATACTTACTAAGCCGCGGACCGGGCAGCGCTTTATAATAGCTAGTGGCCCCTTATAATAGCTCCGAACTATATAGCGCGGTATAAGGAGTAAAGGCATTATATTAAAGTCTTTAACTTATAAGGTTATAAAGACTTAAGCTATAGCTTAAGCCTTATTATATAAGGAGGGCCGGGTCCGTATATATAGACACGGACCCGCTATATATAGGCAGGCTTTTTATAGCTTGTTATTATAATATTATAGACGGCACTTATATACTAGCCTCTACTTACTCCGTAATATTAGCTAAGACGGCTAAAATAGACCTTAAGGCGTAAAAAGGAAGACTAGTAAGTCTTAAAGGGCTTTAAAGTTATATTTATAAGGTGTGGCTCCTTAACTAAAAGAAAATTATAATTGCTAAAGACGTACGCTTTTATAAGGTAATTAAGAAGACTTTACCCCTTAAGGAAAAAGACTACGATATTGCGGTCTTTAATAAGGATAAAGATAACGCCGACCTTATAAAAGATATAATGCCGTATCGCTTAAGCTATTATAAGACTCTTAACTATTAAGATAATCCTAACCGTAATAAGAACGATAAATCTAAGGGGGGTAGGCTAAGTAGCCTTTAAGATAAAGGTAATAAGCTAAGGTAGTAGTAAGCTCTAAAGCTGCTGCCCCTTAAGTAGCAATAGGCTTTATAGCTATTACTACCGACCCTTTTTTATACCCCTTCCCCGCTTATAATAACGATAAAGCTAGGCGATAATAATATAGATATCTTAATACTAAATGCCTTAGTTTAAGGACTAAAAGTATACTTAGGAGAGACTATAAAGGTTTAAAGCAGCTTAAGGACAGCCCTTATAGGTATAGGTTACTTAAGGACTTTTCCGGAGACCTTATAACTAAAGATACGCTTAATTCCCTACACGCTAAATCCTAGTAGTAAGAGACTTACGGATTTCCCGCTTAAAGCACTATAGGCTAATAAGATATACCGACTTAATAATCAGCTAACTCGCTAATAGACTAGTTATATAGCAGCGGTTAAGGGAGGTCCTTAAAAGACTATATTAAGGGCTTTAACGACAGAGCTTACTATTATAGACTAACGCTAAGACTTATTTAGGCTAGGCGTATTAATAGCCCTTAAAGTAATTTACTAAAAGAGGGACTAATTTAATAACTTAAGTAACGAGCTAGTCCTCTCTATATTTAGTGTAATAATCGCTACTATAAAGGGTTCGCAGATAACTTAAAAACAAGCTTTTAGGCGGGATAACTATAAGACCCGCTAGCTGCCCGCGATAAGGTGGGAAATTACTAAATTAAAGTAAAAGGATGCTTAAAGCTTTATATATAGACTACTAAGGGCTTAAGTCTTTAATAAGAAATAGGTCTATCTTAAGAAGCTAGTTTAAGGTAAAAAACCGCTTATAAAGGCCCGTTAAGTCGTTTAAGGAGACTAAGACTTAAAGGATAGGCCTATAAAGGGGCTCTATATAGCGGTAGCGCACTAAGCCTTATTAAAGCTATTTATAACGATCGTTACAATTAAGGACTTAAAGTAAGAATAATTTAACGTTATTTACGCCTATATATATACAGAAGTATAAAAGGAGGCTTTTATTACGTAACCTTATAAGCTTAAGGATAGTATAGGCCGGGTCTATAGGCTTAATAAGGCCCTATATAGTTATAAAAGCTCGCTTAAGTAGTAATACGATTAAGTAAGCGTAGACTTAAGAGAATACGGCTTTAAGCGCTTTAAGACGGATAAGTATATCCTCCGCTATAAAGCAAGCAATATACTTACGATTATTTATATAGATAATTTTATTATAGCGGTATTAATAAAGGAAGCTATTAAGGCCGCGGCCGATATCTTAACCGGGCTATATAAGACTAAGTAGCTTAGCGAGCCTAAAGAATTCCTAGGTATCTAATTTAAAAAGGATAAGGCGGTAAGAACGATTCTTATATACTAAATAAGGTTCGCTAAGAAGATCCTTAAGAAATTCGGTTAAGAGGTTACCGGAGCTATAAAGGCGCTATAGCTAGTAAGACTTAAGGTTCTTTATAACTAAAAGAGTTAAGAACCTATAATAAATACTATAAAGTAGCTTCGCTAAACCGGTAGCCTTAATTACCTATTAATAAGCACTTAGCTAGATATTATATATATAGCGAATAAGCTCTTTAAGGCTAGTAATAACCCGACGTATAACTATATAGCGATTATAAAGACGCTATAGCGCTATATTAAGGGCACCTTAAACTCCGGAGTCGTAATTAAAAGGAAATACTTAATTAAGGACCTTAAGCTCTAAGTATATATAGATGCCTCCTTTACTAATAACTAAAGCACTTATTGCTTTATAGCTAGCTACGTTATGTTTCTTAGCGATAGGCCTATCTTTTAAAAAAGTAAGAGGCAAATAATTATAGCAACCTCGTTAATAAAGACGGAGTTTATAAACCTTATGCCCGTAAGTATAGCGGCGATATAGCAATATTAGCTATTAATAAAGCTAGGCTAGCTATAGCTAAGTCTATTTATAATCTTTACGGATAGCTAAAACGCAAGGCTTGTAGTATTAAATAGGAATAACCCGGCTAGGACTAAGTATATCGATATCCGTTATAAATAGATTATCTACCGCACTAATAAGGGCTTCTTTCGATTAGTATAGGTGCGGACTAATAAGATAATCGCTAATAGCTTTATAAAGGGCCTTTTAAAAGAAAAACACGACTAATTCGTTTAATAGCTAAGAATAAAAAAGGCGGCTAAATAAAGCTTTAAAGGGCTCTATATATAGACGGGGCGTTATATAAGCGGAATAGCTAGTTATAATTAGTTAAGATTAAAAAACATTAAGGTAAGTATAATATATAAAGGAGAGGCTATATTATAAGGCTTTATATATATATACGCCTTATATATAGCTAAGGGGAGGTGTTATTAATAAGAGGAGTATAAACGCTAAGGCCTTATACTTATTTTATTATAAGAGCCTTAAGTATAGCCTTAGCCCTTATTTATAGGGGTTAGTTATATATATATAAAAGCACCCCTTTATATATATATTCCTTCTTAGCTAGCTAGATACTATTATTATCCTTTAAAGCTCCCTTTTTTATAAAGTTAAATAAGATATAAAACGAGTCTTACTTAGCTAAGCTAAGACTACTACCTTTTAAAAGGCAATCCGCTTTTAAAATACTAATAAAGGATAGATTATAAAATAATAAAACCTATATAACTAAGTAACTAAATTTAGTATTACTTAAACGGATTAATTATCCTTTAAATAAAAAAAGTAAAGATAAGCCGACTTTAAAACTATTTAGCTCCTAACCTACTAAATACCCTCTAAATTAAGCTTATAATAAAGTTACTCTTTCCTTAAGACGATAAGCTTAGCGGATATTTTTACTACGTATTGCTAATAAAGTTTAACTTTAAGGGCTTAACTAAAAATCCGCTTTAAAGGATACTTAGTAGTTTCTTAGTTTAGTATTACTATTTAGCCTTGTTTGCTATAGCCGCGGTAATTAAATTATTTTTAAGACTCTTAATTAATAAAAACAAGCCTCTTATGCCGGTAGTCTTATAGCATACTAGATTCCGAAACGCGTATAAGATAAAAGGCTAAGCGCTTAGCGAGAGTATAAAGACTAAGACCTTAATAATAAGCGATAAGGACGCGGTAAGCGATACCCTTAGCAGGCTAAACTTATTTATATTAAGCGCGTAGATATTAAGACTAAGTATAGCTTTAAGCCCTTTAGTAGGAATAGTAATAATATTAAACGAATAATTTTTTAATCTTTTTTAAGCACTAAGAAAAAAAGACGCGCTTATTAAGCCTTAAGAAAAACCTTAATTATAAGCTAAGGATATAAGGAGATTTAACTTATTAAGACCTTTAAAGGTATTTTTTAACGAAGTTTAAGAAAACGATAAGGCTAGTATATTTTAAGAAGTAAACTATTTTATTGACTTTATCCGCTAAAGCGCTAATAAAGGCGAGGCTTATATAAATAAATTAGCTATTTATTTGCCCTCCTTTTTTTTAGGAAGAGCGGCGAAATAGTATTTTAAGGACCTCTTAAAACTATAATAAAAAGAACTTAATAAGCTTAGTATTAAACTAAGCTAATAAATCTTCGCTTTATAAAAACGGTTTAAAATCCGCTTAAATATAGCAATATAAGCACTTAATAAAGAGCGCTTTACTATTAAAGATATAATAATAAGATCTAACTTTAAGTCTTAAATATCGCGCTTATAATATAAAGCTAAGGCCGCGCTTTACTAGCTAAACTACTTAACTATAGTAATCTATTAAAAGCTAAACGTCTACTTATAAGAATCCTTATAACGTTTAATAAGAAACGAGGATCTTAATAAATAAATTAATAAATATAAAGAAATTCTTTTTTAGCTATAATTTAAATATACTTAAGGATCTTAAAAGCACTTATTAGCGCGAAAGAAATAAGTCTAACCTATAAAAAGGCAAGGGCTAACTAGCTATACCTTATACGTATTTAAAGGATAGTTTAAGATACCTTAGCTATTTATTAAGGGCTCGCTAAGGCTAAGGGTTACGTTTTTAAACCGCTTAATAAAGGCGGATATACTATAAGCTTTATAGCGCTTACTAAGTTAAAGGAGAAATCCGCTTAAATAGTTAAGAATATAAGCTAAGGTCTTTTAGCTTAAAAAAGAAAGGACCTTTATAACTATATACTTATTAACGCTAAAGCTAAAACGGGTATACTTAGCGACTAAAAAAAGAACTATAGTAAAGACTAATAACTATTTAAAGGATAAAAAGTATAATATAAAAAGAGCTTAGTTAGATATTAATAAAAGCTTAAAAAAAACCGCAATCTATACTATAGTAAACTTAATATAAGAGGCCGATAAAGCATACGGATTTTACGGTAAAGTATTCCCCTTAAAGAATAAGCTTTATTAATATATTAAAGATAAACACCCCCTTAACCTTAACTAAAACGTTAATATATAAAGATATAGCTTAGTATAGTAAGTAGTTATTTAAAAGCTATAAAGCGTTTAGATAGTTAAGGCTTTTTTTAACGTCTAGCTATTAAACCTTAATAGGCCGTTACGATTTACCTATATATGCTTACTAGTCTATAAAAAAAAAGGCTTAAGATAAGCATTAAAGCTTATATAAATACTAAGGCAGACTAAAGCTTTATTTAAGCTAACTTAGTAAAAACCTTTTAAAACATAACTATAAACTCCTTTTAACGAATTCTTATTTAAGGAGTAAGAAGGATAGCTACTATTAAATAAGCAGAATTTACCGCGTATATACTAAAAAGGCTAAATAGTAGCCTCGCAGTTATAAAGGTAAGAATTAGCGCCTAAATAGTAAAACGCTTAGTAGCTAATATATTACTTAGCTAAGACTTTTTAGTTTCTTATTAAAAGGACTTTATTAACTTTATATTAGTTTTATAGATTAAAGCCTATAAAAGGATTAAAGCTAAAGTTAAGATAGTTTAGCTAAGACTAGCAATATATAAATAGATAATCTACTTAGTTACTATAATAATTCTAGCTAGTTTTAGCTACGCTTTACCTATATAAGTCTAAGCGCTATTATTAAGATATAATATAATATTTTTCCTTAATAACTTTAAGCTTACTTAGATAATAATATAGGATTATAAAAGCTTTATAGCGATAAACTATTTTAAGGAACTATTAATACTCCGCTAAAGCTAAAAGGTAAGGATAATTATAGACCTTAATAAGCAGTTTTAGCTATATAAGGAGGTTAATGTTATTACTCTTTTAGCGGAAGCCTTTACGAAAAATCTAAATAGAATAGACCTTACTAAAGACTTTTTATAAAAGGATCTTATAGCAAACTATAAACTTAAAATCGGCCGAACTAAGGACTTACTTAAACTTACTATTAATAAGGGCGTCCGGATCTACGCTAAAGACCGAAAATATATATTAAAAGTCTAAGATATTCTTTAATCGTTTCCCCGCTTTAAAAAAAATAAGGGAGTAGTATATATAGATAAATCCGAATATATACGCATTCTTTTAATAGAAGAATAGTAATACTAATAAGTTATATTAAGATTATACTTATTAAGCAATAAATATAAGAAGGTAATGGATATAATATTCGGCTAGCTAACTATATAAGGCCGATTAAAATAAGTCTATAAGCTAACCTTATTTATAGCGTAAGTATTTATAATAGAGAAAATAGTAAATAAAAAAGAAAAGGGATAAGTAGTTATAAACTTATAGGGGATTAATGCTATTACTACTTTAAACGCTTACTTAATGCCCCTTTAAAGCGATATAATTAAACGCTTTTAAGGAAAGAAGTTTATTAATATAATAAACATATAATCGTTTTTTATTAGTTCTTAGTTTACTAAGACTACTAAGAAAGGTTTATAGTTATAAGCTATTACGGGCTAAAAAGATTATTAGTAATACTTATAGGCTTTAAGAACTCCTTAGTATACATTTAAAGGTTTATTAATAACGTCTTCTATAAATACTAAGAATATATAGCGGCCTATATTAATAATATTATTATTTACTTTAATACGGCTAAAGAATACTTTTAATATTTAAAAGCAGTATTCCGCGCTTTCTATAACTATAATATTACCTTATTTAGACTAAAGTCCTTTTTAGCGTATTTATTTATATAGCTTCTTAGATTTAAGGTAAACGCTATTAGCTTAATAAATATAGATAAACGTATATAAGCTTTAAAGAATATCGCGTTCTTAAAGAACCTTTAATAGCTTAAGAAATAAATTATTCTTTTTAAGTAGCTATGCTATACGGTCTTGTATTTCGCTAAGGAAGTCGATATCTTATATAAACGAAAAACGGAGCTACTTTAAGTAAGATAGGAAGAAGGAGTCCCTTTAAGGGGCTAAGGACAGGCTTAATACGCTGCGAAAGCCGCTTTTTAGCCTACTTTAAAAGAAAAAAAAGCCTTCGCGATTTTAACTAAAAAACTTACTAAGCCTTAAACGATTTATTACTTTAACCCTGCTTAATAACTATTTATCTAGATCGATATATCTTAAGAATATAAAGTAGCGGCTATAGCTTTTTACTTAAAAGAAAGTATAGAATAAGATAAAAAGATACTATTAGCCCGGACTAAGGTCTAGCTTATTATTTACTTAAGCCGCGCTTTTAAAAGCGGAGAACCTTAATACTAGCTTATAAAACTTAAAGTAGCCGGTTTAGTATAAGTAATATATAAGTTACGCACTATAATACTATCTATAAGAACGCTATAAGTAGTTATCTTTACTAACTATATAAGTACTTACGGAATTATATACTAAAAATCCTTATTCTCTACTAATATAAAATCTAATAATAAGCTAGTCCTTATATCTTAATACTTAAGCTAATTCCCGCTTAAGGTATACTATATCTTAAGCGTTAAAAACGTTATACTGTTAAAGGTTAGAGCAGCAGCGAAATTGTGGGGAAATCAGGAGATCACGTGATGTCACGTGATAGAGGAGTCGATGTTGTGTAAGGCAGGATTTTGGCTGGAATTTATTGATAAAGAATTAAGTGTGTGAGTGCTTGTAGAATCACTAGCTATTTAGTGGCGGCAGATTCGCCTTTTATAGACAAATATGAGGGAAAGGAGTGACATATCCGGACCGGCCTTCGGGTAGTCTTGAAGCCCGAGGAATGCTGATTTTAAAGCATTTTACCCCGTGGCTGTATATCCCTTCCTTATGCGGCAATTCGTGTTTAAAGTTAGTTAAGGTTAGTTTGGGTCTAAGCGGATCCTTGTTTTATCTAGCCACCCCAACCTCCTTAGTTCCGTACATAACGTTACAGACGTCGTATAAGGACGTAAGGACTTAGAAAATGACGAGCCGAAGCTAGGCTATTTAATGCGGGTTTTTATATAATTTATACACCCCCCTATGCATAGCTAATTAGGTAAGGATTAAATAGCTGATTTATTAAAGTAGTAAAATCACTCTCTTACA